>JAAGNO010008287.1:41199-70440 GCA_033439905.1 Ceryle rudis
AGTGTAAGAAAGATTATTTTTCACCAAGGAAAAGCTATTTGAGAATCTCAGTTGAAACTGTCTTTCAACTAATAATTGTTTCCTTTCTTGATGATCTTTCTATTCCCTCTGTGGTGCTACAGATAGTATATTCTGGGGAAAAAATAAAAAGTATTAATTAAATAATACAAAGATGCATGCAACTAGACATGGTGTGCTTTGCTCTTTAACAAGGGAGTGATGTTATTCATCTAGCTGTACATATTAGAACAAAGGGACAGGATAAATCATATTCTTCACTAGGTAGAGCAATCCAAAGTGTCTGAAGTACAACTTAATACCTATCCTTCCATCAGTGGACTAGGCAAACAATCAGAATCATTTAGGTTGGAAAAGATCTTTAAGATCATTGAGTCCATCTGTTAACCTAGCACAGCCAGCCCTCTACTAAACCATGTCACTAAGTACCACATATACATGTCTTTTTAATACCTCCAGGGAAGGTGATTCAACTATTTCCCTGGGTAACCTGTTCCAATGCTTGACGACCCTTTCAGTGAAGAAATTTTTCCTAATATCCAATCTAAACCTTCCCTGACACAACTTGAGGCCATTTCTTCTTGTCCTATTACTTACTCCTTGGGGGAAAAGACCAACGCTCATCTCATTAAAACCTCCTTTCAGGTAGTTGTAGAGTGCAATAAGGTCTCCCCTCAGTCTCCTTTTCTTCAGGCTGAACAACCCCAGTTCCCTCAGATGCTTCTCAGAAGACTTGTTCTCTAGACATTTCACCAACTTTGCTACTCTTCTGTGGACACACTCCATCACTTCAATATCCTTCTTGTAGTGAGGGTCCCAAAACTGAATACAGTATTTGAGGTGCAGCATCACCAGTGCCAAGTACAGGGATTACTTCCCTAGTCCTGCTGGCCACACTATTTCTGATACAAGCCAGAACACTTTTGACCTTCTTGGCCACCTGGGCACACTGCTGGCTCATATAAATATGTTTGTCAACCCACACTCCCAGGTCCTGTTTTGCCATGAAGTTTCCAACCACTCTTCCCCAAGCCTGTAGCGTGGGGGCCTTTTGTCACAAAATCTTCTATATATTGGCTACACATTCAGCATTATATTTTGAACATTAGGCACAAGCTTTGGCTCTTCCCTCACGCATACGAGTATCACAGAGCTCTTACAGTCCTCCTAAATATACTCAGCTGCCTGTTCTGGTTGAAACATAGTGTCTCAAGGTATAATACTGATGTGATGTGTTTAATACATAGCAAAATTTGGTAATGGTGACCTCTGTGAGGAGAGCCTAGGGCTACCCTGTGCTGTAGCTGTGAAGGACCTGCACTAGAGTAATGGAAAACTGTGAGGATGAAAGAGTGGCAGAAAGAAGCTGTTATGGACTGACTGCAACCCACATTCCCCATCCCCTCTGCAACGCTCAAGGATAGGGGAAGGAGGTAAAGGGTTTGAGAATGAAGGAATGAAGTTGATATGAAGTCAATGTTCCTAAGTAGAGCTAAATTTGAAAACAGAGATATGCTTTAAAAAACAAACAAACAAACAAACAAACAAATTCATCTGTCTCAGAAAAAAATATCAAACTCTCAACCCTCAAGTTAGTAACATTAGCAACATTTTTAAAAGGAAAAAATCCCTTAGTGCTTTCTAAAGAAATGCAACACTTAATTAAGAGAAAAACATGAATCTTAAATAAGTGTGTAGTCCAGTGTAGCCCTATGAACATGATTCAGCCTTTCCCATATAATACAATTTCTTGAGGAGTTCTAATGAGGAACAGTGCAAATAAATATGTGGACAAAAAGCCAGGTAAAAATATCTGAACCTATATAGTAGATCTAATCAACAAAAGATTTGTTTCTTATATTTGCATATATTAGAACAACTAGTATTGTTTCTTCACAATCCAGCTCCTTAGTTTGTGTATTATTTGCACAGAGTGTAAGACTTGAAAAACTGATGTGATATTGACAATCTTGTGTTGATTTTTATTCTGTTAAACTAGAGCATATTGTTTGGTAATTTTAGAACAGCATACTTGGTGGCATATTGAATCAAAGACTTAGAATGAGAGCAGCTTTGCTGCACACACACAAATCTGCATAATAGAAAGTGGTTTAACAATGCTACCTTTGTTGGCTTATATTTTAGCTTTTTTTAGTCTGTTAAATCAACACTACACTATTGTTTGACAAGCTAAGTACCACAGCAAGAAAGAAAAAGTACTTTACTTCAACAAACTACAGTTTGCATCTGTGCAATACAAGCTCTACCATCTAATCCTTCCATACTGTAAAGAAAGCAATTTTTCTCTTAAAATAACATTAAGTTGCTTTTTCTTTGCTGTTACAATGTGAGTGCACACTGTTGAACTGCAGAGGTGTATATTAACAATGTCATCAAATACAACACAGAAGTTCTCATCCTAGATTTCACATGCAATCCCAAACTCCTACTGAAGTTTATAATGGTTCACAATAATAGATTAAGGGATTTTTTTTTTTTTTTTTTTGTACAGTACTATGTTTTTAAAAACATGACTAACTCTGCTATCCAATGACTTTTAGAGAACAGAAAAAAAAAGATATTTCTGGAAAATTGAGTTCTGAAAATTATAGTAAACTCCAGCTACAGAAATATACTATTGACTTTCTATGTGACTTTGTTGGGCAGCTGATATATTACAAATATTTTTCCATATCCAATAGTTCAATAATAATTATGATTGAAGAGAAGGGAAACCTTATGGCAAATGATAGTCAAGACAATTTATGGCAAAAGTAAAGGAAAGCAGTGAGGTAAATAAAAGCTTTTCAGGCAGGTGGTAACCACAGAACTCATAAATTATTCAGACTGGAAGGGAGTCATAAAGGTAATCTATTTCCAAGTCCATGCAAAAAGCAGGTTCAATCAGTGCAGTTTGCTAAGGGGTGCATCCAGTCAGTTTTTAATATTTCCTATGTCACAGATTATACGATCTTTTTAGGCAGCTTGTGCCAGGGCTTATATATCCTTAGGGTGAATAAAACCTTCCTAATATCTAACCAGAATTTACCTTGCTATATCGACAATATGTAGGTACATAAATACTTCGTAACATGGTGAGCATACCTAGGCATAGTAAAATCATTGTAACCTAAATATGTTGGAAATGTGACTGTCAAGGAAACAACTTAAAAATAGAGGAACTACATAAAAATAAGAAAGCTCAATAAAAAAGTATTAAGGGCTCAGACAAATCACAGCATGTGGATACGATGATTTTGTTTAAGAAAACTGTACTGGAGTCTCAAAGCTAATATGCAGTATCTAAAATGTCTTAAAATTACCCTAAGAGCCAGCATGGTCAAGCAAGAAACTAAAGAGATTCTTAGGTAAAATAGTCTTTTCATAGTAGGTGTAAAATAAGTAGAAATAATAATTAGTAAATAATAATAAAAGTATGTGGAGGAACATGTAATGGGAAACAACATTAACACCATTTTCTAAGATAGCAGTTTTAAGCATAACGAACAACTGTGAAGTAGTTTATAAGCGTATAGGTAACTGTCATTGGGTCCCTACAATATGCTAGCCTTTAGAAATTAAGTCTGAAGAAACTAACATCATGAGAAGTAATGATTGTAACATTATTTGCAATAGGATGCCACCAGCGACTTCATCCCATAGGGTTCTGTCCTGCTGTCTGTATTGTGCCATGTATTTTCAAATTACTTAAGAGGTGACAAAATTTAGCAATGATACAAGGCGGTTCAAGATAATGATAAATAAATTTATGTAGCCAAATACAGAGGCCTGTTTTACCCAGGAAAGAAGAAGCAGACCAAGCAGATTTTAACTATGGTCAGCTTGGTTTAAACCTAAATATTAGCATGCTGACACTGAATAACTGGAGAAGCTTTTCTGTATCCAGTGGCCAAAAAAATACTGCTGCCATTGGTAGTGACAGGACACAGGCCTTGTACTAGCTATGCCTTATGCTGGCTGTGAAAGGCCCCAACCGTGGCCTTTTGTTACCAATTTGTTATGGGAAGGGGCTGTATGAGCTTGGCAGCAAGTAGCTTTTGTTACAATGTGCAGTTTATGCGTGGTCTTGAAAGTATAAGCACAGGCTGAAAGTACAGAGGCCCTGGGAATCTAGACAACTCCCTGCTGGTCCAAAACTTTTCTTATTGGTTGAGCAGTGGTGTAGATTGCCCAAGGAGGTTGTATAGTATCAGTCCTTAAAGGTTTTCAAGATGTGCCTGGACACAGCTCTGAGCAGTCTAGCTTGAACTCGGAGCTGACCCTTTGAGAAAGATGCTGGGCTAAAGAACTCTTGAGGTTTCATGTGCATATGCAAGAGCTGGATAATGACTGTTTTTGTTTTAAGAAAATTAGAAGCGGACAATCAAAGAGGGGTTGGGAATGGGAGAAGAGATGAAGGAAAGCCATACGAGAGCATGAGGCACTGGCTGCAGCCTCAGAAAGTGACATTCCTGCAGTTCTAGGGTGAAGGTCAATAGCTGCAGATTGTCCAGAGGCTCATCATTCTTATAAAAGGAGCAAACCCTTAATTAGGGAATGGGGAGGTGGAAACAGGGAGAGGACCTCAGGATGAGCACACATTGAGCTCAGTGAATAAGAACATCACAGATTGCAGCCATTATTGCTAACTACACAGCATCAGCTTTGTGATGTTGCATATTCACAGCTGGTATAGGATACCATTAAGGGAGGGAGTGATAATAATTAACAATGTGTAATAACTAAGTATTGTCAACTTGTGAAGTTAATTAATGTCAGTCTAGTAAAGTGTTGTTTTAACAGTTTGAGACTGACCTGATTTTTCAGTCTTCTAAGCACTCTCATCACAATGCTCTCTAGTTTCCTGATATACACACAGGCATTCAGTTGGAAAAGCTGACTGTAAATGGTTGCAGAAAGCCCTAAAAATACTGTTGTTGACTGTTGATAGAAACATGCTGAAAAAGTGCTAAATTTAATTATGAAATGATAAAATTAAATGAACAATTATTTATTAAAAATATATACTAATCTTTTTAATGAAAATCTAAACTAGATTTTTTCTGATGCCTCTTTTCTGACTAATTTTTACTGTAGAAGTTTATAAAATCAGAAAGTGAGCAGATGATAACCCTGGAATACCCTTTAATGTTATAATGCATGAAAATAAGGACATGGAAAAACTACAAAACCAGATGAAATTATCAACACAAGCAACAGAAATAGAGTATTTTATAATGAAACCTGTATTTATGGGAGATTATAGAGGTGGAAAGTATAAAGAGGATCAGAAGTGGTTGTTCAGGTTTATTAGGAGACAGGTATATCCTGAAATCCAAGAACATATATGCCACTTAGGAAAACCTGGGGTCTTAGCAAACAGGAAGCTGCAAAAGTGTTATCTGGAAGACATAACTGTGCACTTATTCCTAATCACCCACTTCCTAATATCTTATGACTGAAAAGACAGGTCATAACTCATTGGTCAGTTTAAGGTCAACTCCCCTATCTGCTCCTCCCCACAAGTGCAGCCTTTCACTTTCCTGCACCCCTCAATGTGGTACACAAGATCCAGCAGTGGCCTTGGTCTGCATACCAATCCTTGGTAGTAACTCTAAACACGGGGTGTTATCACTGCCAGCAGCAGACACTGTCTGTGAAAACAGGCTGCTGACTTCAGAAAGTGCTGTTAGTTAGAAGAACTGAGCTGAAAAGTAAAAATCCCTGAACAAAATTAGTTCTGTTCTCACTCAAACCTGGACAGTTATTTTTAAGCAAAAAATAGAGGAAGTTGTAGTAGAAATAAAAAACGTTATTCCCTTCTGAAAACCAGAGACACTATGCTACTCCCAAAGAATAAAATGCTGACAGAAACAAAATCTCTTTCTATCCTGATTATGCTCAAGGCTATACAACAGACTATCAGTTTGACTTATGCACATGCAGTGTCTCTCACGGTTTCTGACTGAACTACTTTTTTTTTAGTGAGCATGTACAACAGTAGACTCATCTGCCTTTACTTACATTAGGATGCTGGGTCAGGTCCTTAACTGTCTATAGAGCTTAAGTCTGACTCTCTTCTTTCTCAGCTTTCTTGCAGGTGTCCACAAAAATACCAGAGAGGATGTTCCCAGGCTGTCAATCTGGGCTTGAAAGGACAGCCTAGGAGTTTGGCTTCTTGGAGGAGGGTAAATCAGAGCTCTGAATTAATACAAAACATAACTACAGTTTAGTCTACCTAGACCATATTTCTGGTGCAAGTACATAAAGCACTTTCTAAACTGAATGTGAAAAAGTACATTTGAACAACTTCATTCGGTTTGAATCCCATGACACAGCCAGAGACCTTCCCTGCATGTGAACACTAACATATTTTCCTACTTTTTTTTGTTTGTTTGTTTGTTTTTGTTTTTTTTTTACTAATAGCAAGTTGATGTACCTTTAGATGAAAAATTTTAAATAAGTTGTTAAAAGTAGATTTCAGAATTATCAGTAGTTAGGAAGTATAAAACTGTCAGTCTTGCTTTCTAAGAGATGAGTGAAAATGTTTGTCTGTATTTCTCCAGATTTTCTTTGTGTTGAATGGGTTAGTCTTAGAAAACAAACACAGACAAACTGACATCTTCTCACCTGGAATTAAGTTGTTTATACTGTAGTTCTTACTGTTTATCTAGATATAAAATACAGCAAAGAGAAGCACCATCTCCTTCTCTGAAGTCCATTTGTACCATTCTATTGAACAGTATTGTTTTCTTGGCAAATTTTTTCTGCAGAAAGCGTACTTCATGCAAGATGTATGTATACAGTGAATACACTGTAAAATCAAAAGGCACTGTTAAGTCAATATTAATTGAAACCTCCGGGTTTTTGTGGTTTTATTTTTAAATCTTTTTGTGACTCAGTACCCTTCAGAGCTTGATTCACTAACAATAATAATTCTATAACAAAATATCAGATAGTGCTGGGCCTGTCAGTCTAATTTTGCTGCTATGATATGATCTGCAATGGGAGATAGGCTAATAGGTGAACAATGATGTGTTTTTGTGACATTTTAGGGTTTATAGGCAAGAGTATCATGCTATAAAGATTGTGTAATCTTATCTTACATGTAGATCCCTAATTTTTTTTATATAAATCTCAGAAGAATTATTAGTAAGATATACGGTGAAGCAGAATTTTTCCCAAATGTATGTGACTTATTCCTCTGACAGTTTCCTTAGGGATGACATTTATAGCTGTCACTTTTTCATTAATGGTGAAATGGTCAAATAATTCAGATGTATTTCAGGTAACTGTGTAATCTACAGCCATCTCAGGGCACAATAATTGCAACTGAAAAAGTTAAACTATGAAAAAAACCCTCATTACCAAGGAAACTGCTATTTAACACAACAGGAACAGCAGAAACAGTTTAACTTTCTCAAGCTTTGATCTGATTTTCCCAGGGTGCCCTGAGATCTTACCTGGTTGTAGGAAGCTGTTGCATGTTAATGAAGATTTTTCAGACTGCTTTTTTAAAAGAGGGACTGACTTCACAGGCTTGAAAATTACAGTTGGTAAAAGGAGAAAACAAAAACAATTTGATGACTCAATGATCTTGAGAGTCTTTTCTAATGTAGATGATTCTATGGTACTTTAAAATAACTATGGTTCTAGTCATGCTGCCTCTGTATAGTTCTTAGTGGAGAAAGAATGAACACGTCTGTGAAGTTTACATTTTTCACTCAAGTCAGGAGTGGAATTCTTTTTAGGGAACATGACAGTTCATGAAAAGGGAACAGATAAATCTGGGTTTAGGAGGGTGTGGTGGTTTGGGGGTGTTTGATTTGGGGTTTGATTTTTTTTTTTATCAATTTTAATAAACTTGAACAGCTGTTTTCACACTGTTTTTCTTACACTTTTCTTCCAACAGACTTCAGTAGGAGAAAATTATCTCTGTAATTACAGATTCATGCCATCCTTAATGATGTGGTTACTTCATTTCAGTGTATTGGCATGACAATAGCAAGATACAGGAAGATGTTTTTGCTTAGAATTCTAAGCCCCATACACAATAAACTTGTGAAGCTAAATCTTTTGAAGATTAAATCTCTCTTTTAAATCTAGACAGGATTTTTTTCAACCATTTTGGGTGATAATTTGCTCTAATTCTGGGCCTAAAAGTTAACTATTTAAATCTAAGTTGTTAACCTGAAATCATTCCATATAGCAAAGTAATAAATAGGAAAACCCCAAAAGGAATATCTTCTCAGCGTAAAACAGGCATGCCTAATTCTTTCCATCAGCTATAAAGAGAATCTAGGATTACTAGTATTTAATCAGCTTAAATATCTTTAGCTGGGTGAGATAACTCTGACCCTTCATTTAACAATGTAGCCTTCTAGCTTTGAACTTCATGGCAATTATTCTCCTTTTCATTAAGGTTTTGACACATACACTGTTACAAGTCCAACTGTTAGAAATGAGAAAGTTACACTCCCCTTTCATTTTTCTAGCTAACTGCTGTTGGTCTCCATCCCTTACTCTTTCCTGGCAGATATGACTTCATCACAGCTGATCCAGTGAAAAGTCTATCAGCTTATACTACACCTCATCATTGCCAGCTAGTTTTAAAAATAAATTCCAAAAATTGTCACTGAAGAGGCTGATCTCCTTTCCTCCCTCTCTCTTATAAAGGTAGAAGCAGGGAGATGCTAGCAGAAGTTGAGGAAGATATGGGAAAGTAGGTAGTGGATCTTAAAGTCTTATAGAATCCTAGAATCATAGAATGTTAGGGGTTGAAAGGGACCTAGAAAGATCATCTAGTCCAACCCCCCTGCCAGAGCTGAATCGCCTAGATCAAGTCACACAGGAACGTGTCCAGGTGGGTTTTGAACATCTCCAGAGAAGGAGACGGAAGGTTATAGATAGTTAGCTTACCAAAAATATGCTCTAACCCACATAAATTTTACTTCTCATCATAACCATTCTTATACTATACTAATAGATCTGTACTACTGAAAATGTTTTTCACGGTGTATATACAACATTCAATGTGATAAGCCTACTAGACAATAAAGGGTTAAATGTACAGTGTTTTCATTAATGACAGTTTAAGACAAATGCTGAGTCCATATGAAGCACTGAAGGTGTGTCTTTGAGGAAAAAAATGTTTCATCTTTGTATCTTCAATCCTATTAGGATTTTAGAGAGGTTCTAATTATCTTACTCATTGAAAGCAATGCCATTTAAACAATATATTTTTTTTCAGTAAAAGGCATGCTAATAGGACCCACAAATAGTTTTCCAAATATTGTTTCCTGTTTCTAAAAATAAAATAAAATTCTAGAGGCTTGCATTTGTTAAAAGCAAATAATATTAGAAGGAAAAAGCTGATGAGAAAATAGAACAGACTAAAACCATTTCATACTTAAAAAAAAAATATTGAATATACATTGAATTTAGAAACAGAACTAAAATAGTGTAGTTTCTATTTTTTTTCTGTATGGTACACTGTGTTTCATGTACTGGGAGGAAAAAAAAAAAAAAAGAAACAGGAAATAGTAATGTCCTTGTAATGAGAGTCCTATTCTAGAACCATTCATTAAGCTGAATTTTGACTTCTGTTTATCTGTTCATTAAGAACAAATTGGATACTAAAATGTGCTATAGTAAACTTCACAGAGGATCATAGCATCCAAGATTTTCCCTTCACTAAATCATCGATCATATGCAAATGCACTCCTCTTTTGTATCCTATTCCTTCTCTTACTTAGGGAACAAAATGGAATAAAAAGGTCAGAAATATTGGAAAATCTTCCTTCATGTGATATGGCTTATCTTGTTTTGTGTGCTTCCTACCTATTTTCATTAGCTAAGGATGGCTGAATTAAATGATGAAGCATATGCTAAAAGCATATGCAAAAGTGTATTGAAAAAACTAGGGATTACAAAACTATTCAAAGTTTAAATGTATGGAATTGGATTGTTCTGTAATGGCTATGAAAATAAGATCAAAAGAATTAATTCTGAGGAAACAAAATATCATTGCAGATATAACATTATTAATTACTTCTTTATAACTCTAGCTGTTACAAAAAGGTGTTCTGAATAAATACTGAGAGGTCTCAGATTAGTACCGAGTCTAGATTTTAGGTACAAAAAAAGAATTTGAAAATGCAAGGTGAAGCTTATCACAGTTTATGACAACAATAGAAGACAAAACAGCTTTTTCACTTATTGGAATAATATAAACAGGTTCATTACTTTAGAACTGCAGAGGATTTGTTTGTCCTAATTAATGACCTACTTTATATGTGTATCATTTATTGAAAAGGGTGTGTATGTGTGTAGACTCATTTAATATATAAGAGTAATTCACTTATCCCTAATTTACAGGTGCTCCATTTGTAGGTTTCTCAGACTTATAAAGGTGGTTGAAACAGCTACATTACCTTCACAGGGCATATGGGGAAATAGGCATAAGGGAACAATACTAATAGTAGCCTGTCATCTGAACAGAGGCAACTAAAACAGGATAGGAAATCTACTAGGGTGTGCTCACTGCTGAACTGGTTTTGGTTTGTTTGTTGGTTTGATTTTGATTTATTTTTTCTTACTCTAGCTTTATTTTCCTTTCCTTTTATATTTGTTTTTTTTTTTTTCTTTTTTCTTTTCTTCTCCTTGCTTTTTAGTGCAAGTGCACAGGAAGGCTTCAGATCGGGGCACTGTTCTTAAACCAATGTTTTCTGTCTCGTAGAAGTGTGCTCTTATCAGGTCACAGAGCCATACTCCTTCACGTTTACATTTTCATGGCCATATTGACATCTCATTGTTGACACACAGTAACACACTTTTGATTCAGGACTAGGATTTTCTTTTGGGAGAATCTTGCTAATGTGGGAGATAGGAAACTCTTTGGAAACCTGCGAGTTAACAATCTGTAACTTTCTTCTTTTTTTTTTAGACTTCTTTAAAACCAAATTACTACTTTGCTAAGACAATTCTCAAAGAAGGACATTTTTTTAAAATGTTCTGATTAGGTGTGTTTATTGTCTCCAAACTACTGTGGAGCTACAGGTTACAAATTAACCAAGTTTTATGTCACATATTTGTGCTTTTTCTGCAGTGGACAGAGGTGTGAAAAGCACAGAAATTGTATTATATACACATATAAGTTTGCTATCTATATTGTAAACTTATACATACTGCTGCAAGAAAGGTGTGAGTATGACTCACATTTGCCTGCCAGAGCACCAAGGGCTTGTGTGGAGCAGTTTCGCAAAATCAAAAAGCAGATTTAGGAGTTCTGCCTCAGTTCCTATCTAAGGTCTCACACAGACAGTAGTTACTTGTTTCAGAGTCTGGTTAAGGACTTGCACTGATACAATGTAAAAGTTAAATCAAATAGGTTTCATTTATTAAAGCGACAGATACAATAGGTTTGGAATTATCAATAGTGCTGTTGACAAATGCACTGACTGCCAAAAGGATAACTGATCTCATTAGCAATTCCCAGGTAACATCTAATGCAGTCAGAGGCACAGGCCTGCATAATAGCACTAATAGATAATAGTGATGTTAGGAAAAGCTGTCCTGTATATTGAAGGCACGATTCTTACTAAGGAGTCACTGTCTTGGGTGGAGGAAAAGGAGTACAGCCTATTGACCGTCTTTGCTAGATTTTTCAGTCTTCTCCCTGCCACAGAGACATATTCCCTTTGGAATTTTTACATCCTAATTCTGTCTGTCCCTGCCTTCTATGTGACAGTATTAGTTGGGTGGAGAGTTGAGTAACATAGTCATGTATATTTACCATTACTCCATTAGGCTCATTACCATACATAAGAGGTGTAAACATTAACAATTTTGCTGTTAATTAAACAAAGGTCTCCACTTGGACACTCTGGGATTCAGTATTTATGTAAGAGCTGTTTGCTTCTGTTGGTTTAGTTGAAACAAGACCTTTTTATATTCACAAGACTTCCCCCCCCTTCAGCCATTCGGCATGCCAGCTTAGTGGATCTACACCCTCAGATAGCACAGGAATCTTATAGTCACAAACATCTTAACCTTTATCCTGAAGCATACTAAATCATCCTGTATTCCTGTCTCATGGCAATCTAGGCCATTATCCCACACATGCATAGTCAACAGTTGCATATTTTTTTAAAACGAAGAAAGAATTTGAGATTCTCTTAAACTCCCCTGGTGATATAGGGACTTGTATCCTGCTTGTATGTTGCTCATATGTTGCTTGTATTTTGATGACTTGGGCTGATTTGGAGGTGTTTGGTTAAGCTTGTCAAACAGAGAAGATAAATAGTTGTAACACCCCTGAGAGAAGAATGAGGGCCCATTGCATAGCTTTAGTCAAGTATTTCCTCAGCCACCGCAGGTATGGTTTGAACTAGTATTGAAGGCTTGGATGATGGCCCACGGACTACAAGGCATGCGCAGGAGCCTGGGGTCAAAAGTTTAGCTGTGAGGAAGACGTCTTATTTCATCCTCAAGACCCCTAACAACCACCACCATAAAATACTGCACCTGCTCAAAGGGGAGGAGACCTCATCTGCATGTGAAGCGGGGATAGATAATGCATATGCATAGGCACATTGCAAAACCTATTGAATATTAAATGTTTATAAAAAGCTGCACAAGACTTCCTGAGACACGCACATTTGTGGGGGCGACCCCCTGTGTGTCCGGTGCCGAATAAAAATACCTACTTTACAACTATCCTAGTTGTGGAGTCTGTTTTCTGCACGTCACCGGTCAAAAAAAAAAGAGAGTTCTATAGGACTATGTTCCAGGGAAGTAGAAACTGAATAATTACTGTCTTGTAACCAAAGAGAGACAAGGCAAGGCAAAAATAATACTATCTTTTCTTCATTGTTACTGTGGTCAGTAGAGATACGGTAATAAGCAGAAGTGAACTAAAGTGATAAAGCAATAGGGATACTTGGTAGACCTGAAATAAAGGCCTATGCCAGAGCAGTAAAACCACCTTATTTCTTTAACTAAGAAGTAGCCATTTTTATACAGTCATTTTTTTATTATCTTTGCACTGCAGAATGCAAACAAATTCCTCTTTTATTTATTCTAATAGGAGAAAAACATGACCACATTTGTTTTGTACTGTGGTCTCACACAGTTGTTCTGAGGTATTTTCCCCATTTAATTTTGCATTGTAAACTCCTCACATTTTATGTATCAACAGTGTAATACTAAGCATTTTAATTAGAATGAATTATGAGTTTTCTACTTTGAATAAAACAGAGACATCACCTCATGAGCTCACTTATTACATAGACACTTGACTTCTACTAAGTACTCTGGCAACATCCAGACAGAGTAAATCTGTTTTACCACTGAATAGTCTATATTTACTGAAGTGGTCCAGTGATTTAAAGTGGATGTTAATGGGCAACATTAACACAGCTGACACAGTGGAAATAAGCATTGGAAAAAAATGCCTTTAAAAGTGCCATGTGTCGTGTTTCTGGTATAATGTCAAATATCACTGAGACATTTGGTATTATGTCATAGTGACATAAAAGCAAAGAGTGTTATATGTCATAGAGATGTATATATCAAAAAGCACCAAAGAGTTAAACAGCTGTATAAGTTTCTTTTAAAAATTTTCACTGCAACAGAATTTTGTTCAATTTTACTTACTAAGAAAATACTTAACGAGATTTGCAAAATATTTGTATTTGTAAATGTAACTTTAAAACAAACCTAAAATGGATAAAAAAAATATTAATTTTCATTTGCTTTAAATTGTTTTTATGGGACATTAAGTGCATCAATATGATTCAATTTAATTTTGTGAGAAATACTCTTATTGTCTAATATGAATACTATGTGTAAACTAAGTATGAAAATTCAGTCAGACATTTAATAGTTTAGATATGTTAAGTGTCAACATTGTCTAGCTTCAGACACAATTTTATATTACCAAAAAAAGTCTAGCATGTCTAATGTATTGTCCCCTTTTTTAATGTACTTATCAATCCTTAGGCATATTCTATACATCACAAACATTTTTTCTCACAAACGTTCAGAAATATCTGTATGTCCTATAATTTCTTTCAACACAGTATTCAATATTTCCTCAAACCTATTAATCAGCTCAAAAGCAAACATGATGTATGTTGATTTTTCTGTAAGTATCCAGATACTGGTCTTTGATATTCAGATTTAAAATGATCTCTCATATTATTAGAAAGCAAGATGCTTGTATCTGAGGTCAAATTGATGTTGAATTGTCTCCTCTTTTCATTATGCAGATAAGAAAATGTATTATAAGAAAAATACATTGTCTCCTAGTTATCATAATGTGGCTGTCTTGGGAATGATCTGCTGCTTGAATTGCATGATGTCATTTTTTAAGGGAAACCGATTCAAGCGGACTTAAGAGACAGAATATTTCGTCTCTTCTTTTTTTTTTTCTTTTGCTCCTGTTTGTAGTTCCAGCAGGTGTTCCAAAGGTGGAGATACATACTCATGAACACAGGCTGCCACATACAGCACAAGCAGAGAGCTTTATGCGCTGTCATGCAAACACCAATAGCACCCACGTAAATATGAACAGACTTGTTCCTCCTCCCTGGTTGATCAGGATTTGTGTTCCATAATGAAAACACAAACAGAAACACACACACTGTCTAGATGCACAAACACATCACATTCATGGATCTGTCAAATATTAGCACAAGCTCTAAACCCACGCCATACACATGGTTAGATCCTGAGCCACTTTTTTAGTCAGTTTCTCAGGCCTTAGATATTTCCAGACACACGTTTCCTCTCTCACTGGCTAGTAAAACTTGATGGCCAGCTAGTCCAGTCAGCAAAGCACATCCATGCATCATCTGATGCTTCCCCTAAACATTCCATTACAAAGTTTTCTACATTCCCATAAGTATTGTATTATCTCATAAGTCCTTTCAGATATCCCAGGATGTCTACCTTTCCTAAGGGTCCCATGAAGATCTTGTTTCCCTCTTTCTTAACAACTACAAAGTTCAGATTGAGCATCTTTGAGGCTACATCTGAGGGGTTCCTTCAGAGGTAAATCAATCAGTGACCTAACAGTTCTGTTCTTGGTATTGTGATCATTATTACTTTGGTTCCTAGCGTTTGTGTACCTGTGTGTTTAACCTGTTTTCATGTCTCTTGTTTTTTGGGTTTTTTTTTTAGATGTTGAATCCTTGTTAACTATTCTCACAAATCAGAGGTGACTGCAGGTGACCACATACCCTTACAGTCTACATATCACTCCAATTTCACATATGTTTGCAACCTTATCTTCAAATTGAGATACTCCATTTGTTCAAGAGATAATAGAACAGTATGATTAAAACAGAACCATGAACCAACTACATGAAAATGTAATATGGTAAAATTAGCAAAATTAAAGGGGCATTCCCTTTCAGTTTGAAATGAAGATACAGCAATCCTAATGTACTTGAGTTAAGAGCAGAATGACCATAACCCATTAATGTGATGCAGCCATGAAAAAAGAAAACCTAATTTTAGAAAATATAAGGTGAGATATTTCTGGCAGAAATGGTATTACAACCGTCTCCCTGTGCTGGGATGTCACCTGGTGGGATGGCACTTAAATTTTTGTGGACAATCCAGGTCACCTACATTCTAAAACCAGAATATATAAGGAAAAAGGAGTCCAATCTTTCAGGATGAGACAATATTGTAATATAATAGAAGGAGGTCTGAGAGGGATAATTCTGTTCACTTCTAAAAATATCTGTGTAAGCTAATGAGCACTAAAGTAGAGGTACACAAACTAGATGTTAACAATTCTAGTCTTCAACCCTAAGAAAGATGATATTTTAGAATACAGTTTTAGAATAGCTTCCACATCAGAATAGAGGCAACAAAAATCTGAATAACTTTAAGAAGACTGCATGATATTAGAAAGCACTGGATTCCACAACAGAAGATACACTTTTTAATGCTATATTTCCCATGTTATACAATGACTGTAGACAATGATCAAGGTCTTGGAGCCTGTCATTATATTTTTTTAACAGAGGTTAGCAGGACAGGAGAGAATGATCTTTGGATGAGCATCTTCTTCAAAGATGTTTTAAGATGTGTCTCAGATCCAGTGGAGATCTATCTTATGGTGATCCTTGAGCTCCTGATATCTCAGAAATTTGGACCCAGGATCTGATGGGCAGTGATTCTTCATTTCACTCAGTGCCCAGAGAACGCAAGTAGAGAGAAAGGGAAAGTACATGAATTTAGGATACAGCAACGACATATACTACAACATGTAAAGTGCTCTGAATTTTTATGTAACCTTTTTATATTTAGTGAAGAATTAAATAAGAGGTTTGTGTGATGGGGGATATTTGTGTGTAGTGATAGCAGGTATTTAAGATAGGGATGAAAACTTTTTGCTTGGAACTGCAGAACACAAAAAGAGATGTTTTTGCTGGGACTTCTAAAATAATATTAATAATAATAAAAAATGGTTTCATTATTCGTTGATGAAAACCTTAACACTAATATGGGTCAGATTTTCAGCTTCTCCATGTCTTAAATCAGAGCCAGACTTTCCTGCAGAGCTCTGATTTTCTGCTCACTTTCTAGAAACTCTAACACTGGCATGATGGAAATTAAAACACAGTACACATACAGATGACTAACAGGACTTTTAAATCTAATTATCCCTAATCGGGCAATAATGTAGCTGAAATCCAACCATTTGATTTCCTGGAAAACAAGAATATGACAAGGAAAAATATAACATTTTATTATAACGACTACGGATTATTAATTTCAGTCTGAATTTGAAAGTCTACAAATGCCAGAGTGAAGTTAAAGAATAGTCAAGTGTTTACGGCAGGAACTATAAAGATCTGTCATGATTTTAACAAATGCTTCCGGCTGGGATTTAAGAGCTTCTGAGCTGAGTTGCAGACTGATGTCATTTGCGTAGTTCAAGTATCTGTGTGCTAATAAAATACTTCTGTTGATTTCTTTTTAATGTTGTGAAGCACTGAATTTTTTTGTTTGTTTGTTTGTTTTTTTTTTTTTTGATTGCAGCATATTCTGCACTACACAACTCTTAAAAATATCTGAAATAACTTGTATCTAACTGACACTGCATAACTATAGCAAGAAGACCTTGAGGAAAACCACCTGGGGAGAAAAGTCCTTAAAGAAAAAGGTGATTCAAAATAATATGTCTCGGGAGAACCTTTCCAAAGCTATAGAATAATTAAATCATGAGAAGGCAAGGCATAAAATATAATTCCTCAAAATCATCCTGAGAGAAAACAGAAACCTCACAGAAGTGACAACTACTCTGAGAAACAGGATAATCTATACATAACTGGGAGAATATTTTGGAATAGCATGAAATGAAGTGTCAAAGTCATTCATGTAATCAGAAAAAATAACAAAGACTAAAACCTACAACCTAAAAGGAGGTTGTAATGATGCTAGTGTTGGTCTCTTCTCCCAAATTACTAATGATAAAATGAGATAAAATGGCCTCAACTTGCATCAGAGGAGGTTTAGATTAGATACTAAGAAGAAATTCTTCACTGAGAGAGTGGTTAGGCACTGGAACAGGCTGCCCAGAGAGGTAGTGGAGTCATCACCCCTGGAGGTGTTTAAAAAACAAGTGGATGTAGCACTTGAGGCTATGGTCTAATGGAAAGATAGATGTTAGGATGAAGGTTGGACTTGATAATCCTAGAGGTCCCTTCCAACCCTGATGATTCTATGATTCTATGACTACTGATTACTTGGGACTAGATACAACAGACAATTAAGGCATTATGATCATAATCATAACATAATGTAGATTTTACTTATGTGAGTCCCAAAGCAAAATACTGCTAATATGGAATGTCTGAGCTCCTCATCTAATACACTGAAGAAATAAGTGACTCAGAATGGCAGAATTTATAGCAATTGGCCTGCAATTGCCTGAAGCAGCCAGTAGAAGATTTGGTAAAGAGATCTGTGTCTACAAATCAACCCTTCATGGCTGCCCAAAGACCTGGGCTGCAGGGAATTTGTCACATAATTTGTAGCCCACAGGCTTTTCCTCATTTAGAGACTTTATAAAACTGCAGCCAAAAAGGTTTACTTCTTTCTTTCACAGGAAAATAGAGTCTTCTTCCGGAAAAAAACTTAAACAAACAGCACACTTGTGTGATATATAAACGATTCCTGTTCCCATAAAACAGTTTAAAATCTATACACACAAGAAAGTGTTAAAACCAGAGGTATATGCTGTTCTACCATAAGCAATCACATCCCTTTTCCTGATGATGCTGTCTGTAATAACAAAATAAACTACACTGAATAAAAACCAATTTTCTGGGTAGTAGAAGAGATGCAAGGAACAGTTTAACCTAGTAAAAACATTGCTAACTGGTTGAGTAGAGAGCTATGTTTGATATATGTTCAAGTGGAATGTCTATATTTTTATCCAACAACTTTCATGACCAGAATCAAATTCTAAGGTACTGTAGTTTGAAAAACACCTGTACTTTTATGTTCTAGAAATGTCAGTCTGCCTACAGTCTTAGTATTAAAAGCGACCATTTGAGTATTACTAATTTCAGAGACACAGGCAGCATGATATGAATATGAAATGTAAATACTTCAATTCTTTTTTTCACTCCTTTCTTTGAGAGTCAACCTAGGCATAAATGGAGACAACTAAAAACTGTATTTACACCTCATAAAAAAGTCTGTCCCACTTTTGGGAAAAAGCAGCAACAGTAGTTTGCAAGAGATGTTTAGTAGGAAAACTGCACCATACCAAGCAGGATGCTGCCTTCTACTCCTTATCATGAGGAAGTCTGGGATTTACCATGGAGGAAAAAAGACTCATTTTTTACCAATTAGCAGAAAGTTGTCAGGGAAGAATTTTCACATTTCACATTATTTTCTTCTGTTTCTTCATTTCAGTTTTTATTTACTTCTCTTAATGTTCTGGGAGGTTTGGGGGATTTAGTTTCAATGCATTTAATAATTTCAACGTAATCACTTTGTGGAACACCTGTCTTTCTTCTATCACTTGAGCTAGCTTTATTTCCTCTGGCAGTTTAGTAGCACTGAGTTTTGAGTTGCAGAGTATAACTAAGTTGAAAGTTGGTGAGAAATTAAGCTGTAAAGTTCAACAAACTATCGGAGGATTTATTCAAGAATATGGATCCGAGTAAATAATATAGAAAACTAATACAGATAAGAGAAACATTTTTTTCCTCTTGGAAGTCCTTACCTGTTATCCTTAGACCATGGGATAATTAGATCATGAGCTAATTGAACCATACAAATTAATTGCACTCATTGTTTTTTATGTGAGATGATAGTCTTTTCCTGACAAATTTGCTTTGATAAAGCAAAGGAGGCACTTGACATTTTGCCATTGAAAGTTAATTGCTCTACTTCACCAATTAAAATGACACAATATTTGAACTGAATTGCTTAATATGCTATCCCAAAGGAAAAAAAAAAAAAAAAAAAAAAAAAGAGGGCGATAAATTCCCTAGGGTGTCCATATTTTTAAAGCTCAATGTTTAGTCTGACCAAATTTGTAATAAGTCTAGAAATCATTTAGCTGCTAGTGATTTTTGGCAAACTATTCTTAATTTCTTAGAAAACAATTATTGTCTTTCAGTAAACCAATGCCAGGCTGATGATTCCTCAATGATGGCATCAGTTTTGGAGGAACTTTCCTGTGACTTCCTAGAACTACAGAAAGAAAAATAAACAATGAAATTAACAAAGATTAAACTTAAGCAAGAGTCGTGGAGTACAAGTGGCAAGTGGAACAAATGAGCTTGACCATGACTGCAAGCTGTTCTGAATTTCTTTCTTGATGTTCATCTTGCTTACAAAAGCAAGAACAGTAGTACATCACAGAACATCAGAATAAATGTTATTATGATTCTAGGTATGAACATGGATCATATAGTTCTTATTTCCTCCCACACATCAGTTGTCCCTTTGTAATGCAATTCATAGTCCATCATTTGTGGTTCTTCCCCCACTGCTTACTTCTCTGGAGGCCAAACAAGCATTACTAGCCCGTCTCTTCAAATCCAATAGTAAACATAACATTTGAAGTAAGTAGTATTCACTAGGTCACAAAAAAGTCCCATTTTTATATCTATGATTCACTTTTTATAAAATGTATAAACACCTTTGTAAGACTAGGCTGAAATCCAGTTTTCTATTTTGTACTGTAACAGCTGATCTAGCCAGTCATCCATGTGCTTTCTTCATGGCAATTATTTTTCTTCCTTTATGCATTGCTTCAGTTTTAACATGAGAACTTGAACTCCTCTTTTTAGTTAAACTGCCATCCACCTTCACGGCTATCTCTAGCTGGATGGCATTTTTTTAATAGATGAGAAAGGATAGCACTTCTGGCTGAGACATTGGTATGGACACAAACAAATAGAACAACTATTATACTTTTTCTCACAAACAAATAGAACAACTATAATAGAACAACTATAAGGGCAAGGATAGATTCAGTTCTTCCAGCAGATAGCAGTTAACACAATGTCAAGTCATACAGCAGGCACACCATTAAGTCACTGCCCCCTTCCTATCATGATTATGGGTATGTATTTCTTTGACTTGATGGCCTGGAGCCATAAACAGATTTTGTCTTTCAGCTTCACTGAACTGCTTACTTGAATACTTAAGGCATTTTCTTGTATCTTAGTCTGCTGGACTACTATTTTGGGTTGGGCTGCTTTTCTAGTTTATGAACCTCCTAATAAGGTTTGTAAGCAATTTATTACTTTAAAGTTCCAAATATTCTCAAAGCAAAGCTCTAATAACTAAGTACTAGCAAATACCAATCATCACCGTTTCATTGTGTGCTACTTTTGATCTTTTGTCAATATGCTGCTGTTTATTTTAAATTCCACCAGTGATGAGAATCTTAGGTGATATCTTTTTTCCTTCAGAAATAAACGGCAAAACCTTTCAACAGCAGCATCAAGTTCAGCAACATCAAGTATTCACACATTGCCTTTTTACATACACTCAATGTCTTATGTGTCACATTATTCAACAAATGAAATGTATTTATTCTCATCAGTATTATATTACCCAATTATCAGGATTTTAAAAATATTGGTAATACTTGTAGCCCTCTGTTGGGACTCTCTCCAGTAGTTACCTCTGAGCCTTCTCTTTTCTAATCTAAACAGTCCAAGATTTCTCAGCCTTTCCTCAAAGGAGTGATGTTCTAGTCACTTCATCATTTCAGTGACCCTTTGTTGGACTTTGTCGAGTATGTCCATGTCTCTATTGTACCAAAGAGCCCAGAACTGGACACAGGAGTTCAGGGATAGCCTCACTAGTGCTGAGTAGAGTGGAAGGGTCTCCTCCTTTCATCTGCTGGCAATACTTTCCCCAGTGCAACCCAGGATACCATTAGCTTTCTTTGTTGCACATTGCTGGCTCTTGTTCAGCCTGGTGTCCACCAGAATCCCCATGTCTTTTTCTGTCAAACTGTTTTCATTCTGGTGGCCCCCAAGCATATATTATCACATGGAGTAGTTCCTTCCAGGTGTAGCACTTTTCACTTCCTCTTATTAAACTTCATGAGGTTCCTGTCACTCCATTTCTCCATCTATATTATTTAAAAACAAAACAAAACAAAACAAAACAAAACAAAAATAAACAAACAAAAAAACCAAAACAAAAACAAAAATCCCAAGAAAACCACAAAACTATTCATTCCCAAACATATTAACTCATAGTTTCAGATTATGTTATCAACATTATACTTGTCAGTGTTCAGCAAGGTGAATGAGAAGAGTCAAATGCCTCTTAACATAATATTTTATCCAAATCACATAGCTCAGAATGACCAGCATAAAAACTAGCATATGATAATGGTGGCTTTCATGGTAACTAAGAAAGGATATTCAGGGGAATTCTTTAGATCAAATATTTCTGAATTATCTTCTGGACAGTATTCTGTCCCACTGTGTTCTAGCTGGTATCTGGATGTGGATCAAAACTACCATGACTCAGAAGATACTAGCTTCTCTAACTTCTTTGTGGAGCACCATACTATGGATCTATGCACAATGCTCTGGAAGAATCTCTTTTTGTTCCAAGTCTCCAAAGATCTTAGTTGGGAAACACACCATTGTTGCATCTTAATCAAGTTTATATAAGAAAATGTTCAGTCCTGTGTAAGACCCCGGCTATTGTGTGCCTCAAACCTTGTGAGGTGATAAGGTCTGGAAAGACCTGTCTGGAAGGAAGAGGTGTTGATTGGTCCCAATGTCTCTGTGCCCCTCCTTTGGCTCCTTGCAGATATGCCTTAACAAAGGGAAGAGATAAGTTCTGCATAGGTGGGACTCTGTCTTTTCTTTAGTTCAGTGCTCCTGCTGACCGTGCCATTGGGGAGGTTGATGGCAGGCATCACAGTACCGCTAGCCCAACGGCCCAGGCAAATCAACACCACTTCCTGTGGAAATTGGGAATGCCACCCAGGTATGTCAAGGGTATAAAAGGACAGAAAAATATTGATCGTATGCACTCACCACCGAAGAACTGAAGACTTGGACTGATCCAGTGAGATGTCGCTGGATCCATGGGTGGTGATAATCTTTTCTCTTTTTCTCTCTTATTCACTCTCTCACTCCCTCTATCTTCTCTTTTCTAATAACTCTTTCTTCCTCTTCCTCAATATTTAGCCGCGCCATAAATAACCACCTACAAAAACACAATAATTTTATCTGTACTGTTCCATTAGGAAGAACTAATAAATTGTTCTGTTATTGTTCCTCGGAGTCATTGTCCTGTCTCTGCTGCCCTGGCAGCCCTGCTGTGCAGGGACAGCCTCTTTTGGGAGATCACAAAGATTCACCTCCCTCCTTGTCCACTGAGTGGGACGAGACATCCTGTCACCACTCAGTTCTTCACAGCGTGGAAAGAAATGTAACTTCAGACTCCTGCAGAAATATAACTATCAAAAAAAAAAGTTGATATGCTTATGGAGTCTAAGCATTTTCTCAGTTCAGAGAGCAGTTGAACCTTAAATCACAATTCTAAGTTCTACCTGTCTCCTACAAAAGACACTCAACTGTTTTCTGGTATCTGGTCTTTATTATCCAAGCAGATCCATTGTCCTAGTTTATACTTTACTGGGACTATTTTAAAAATAAATCTTTACTCATAGTATCTATCTAAACTGGTGGCTACATCCGTCTTAGGAGAAGTGTCATCCTACTATATGATATAGACTGACTGATATCTATTTGGCTCAGGATTACCTACTTCCAGAACAGATTGGTGGCATCTGTACTAAAGGTCATATAACCCTGGGCAACTGGGGTCCCATATACCTCTTGAGAATCAAAATATTTTTGTTTTCCTGTTCAAAGTGTATGACATACTGTGAAGATTATGTGAAAGAGAACTTATTTTTATATTTTTCTTAATTTAGCATGTATTATGTAAGATGAACATGACTGCTAGAGTTTGACTGTATTCATTACATTAGAAAGAATCCAGTCTGGTGCCATTTCACTTGTGCTAGATTTGGAGAGTGGCTCTGGAATGAACTTTTAAAAACATAAGGATTTGTTTGGAGGGAATATGTTGGCTCACTTTGAAAAAGAAATTCACTAAAAATTAATATTCATGTGGTGTAGATGTGCAGAGACATAAAAAAAAATATGTGAGCAGCCACAAAGGTGGCCTAATTAGAAGGGGAAAGTTACTGAACAGAAGACAACATCTGCTGAAAAATACTGACAGACAAATTCCCTGCCATCATGGGAGCTGTGAGGCTGGGAATCAGAAACATCATTGAAATGTGCAGTTGCCATCTTTGATGTACATCTGAGTGCGTAGAATCCAGAGGCATTCTGATTGATAAGAGCAAAACTAAAGAAACCATAATGGCAACTTATCATCTGAAAAACTGTAAAAAGTCTGGAAAAATAAAATTGGTCTGAAAGAACAGAAGACATCATCAAATATTGTCTGTTACAGGTTAAAAATAATTAACAGCATCTATTGTCTGTTCAAAATGCTGGTGTCCTACACACTCATATCTATATGATATAAAGAGGGCTTAATTTTTATCCCAAATGATCCTCTCTCTGAGAACATTATGTGCTGCATGCTGGTTTCCTTTTCTAAACAGGCTGAATGCACTGCATGAACTTTCTACAGGATCTTGGACCCTTACTGGGGATGCCTGTCTGACTCCAGACTCTGTGACAGGGATCATCTTTCAAGTGAGACTCTATTACTTCATTGGTCCCCCTTTGGTCCCTCTTCTGGGGTTGGTTTTGTTTGTTCTCCACCTCTAGGATGGTTGGGTCCCCTTCTGGACTTGGTTTGTCTTTGGGATTGCTTGGACCCCTTTGAAATCTGTCTAATTTACTTGATATTGGTATTACATACCCCTATAACTAATCTATTATATATGCTCTTATATTGTTGAAAATTTTGTTTGACGAAGTGTAAGTTTCTGGTAACTGGTAATAGCATACACCTACTTTGTTTTTGCTATAGAATTGATTGTTGCTATGATTGATTGCTGCCATACTATTGGTTGATGCCATAAGATTGATTGCTTATGTTAATTCATAATAGCTTGATATATACATATATTCATTTTATTCATGTACTTATTAATACTTGCTAGTGTTGATTTTGTGGAAGTATATCTTCTAGTGGTAATCTGGGGAATATTTGTGGTAATCTGTAATAAAGTAGACACATTTATAGGATAAAAGCCACTGTGTCCTTGTGTATTATGGAATCCTACAAACTCACAGTTGCTATTTCTATACACCTACAGGCCAGGAAATCTTCTAATAAGATAAGCTACCTGACAGATTTACCCTTTTTATGTGTCTCAGAATCCAGTACACTCTTCCACAGATCACAATTGTTTCATATCAGTTTTACCTATTTTAAAGACAAATTAATAAAGATATTTGATGCCACACAGGATTTTTGATTTATCAGAGTGATTCAAAACATACTGAAAACACAATAAAAATGTAAGTAACACTTAGAAAAATACAGTAATTGCAATACACAGTTCAGTCACAATACCATTGTGATTCCCCTTATCAGTCTCCATCATATGCTCAGTGTCATTACACTGGGCATCCTCAGTTGTTGAGAAGGAATACATTGGTTGAACCCTGATTAAGGCCTTTGGTCTCTTAGAAATTATTTTGCTAGTTTATTTTTTTATGCTACATGCTGGGCTGAGCCTCACTGATCAGTCACAAACTGGCGTATCAGGGCTCCAAATATGAAAAAAAAAAAAAAAAAAGAAATCATAGAGAAGTCATTTCATTATCATCAGCAATAAAATATTACTTTGTTCAGTCTGCTAGTACTGTCTCCTAAATACAAAGTTTTCTAAATTAAGAAAAAAAATTATGTTACTTAATTCTAAATTATAAAAAGTCATGAGACTGTAAAGCTAACATCTTGTCCGTGTGACTGGGCTTTAGCTCTAGATGGTTGGTTGATTCTGAATAATAGTGAGTATGCAATTAGGTTGATTTTGCTGAGAAATCCCAATCTTTCAATAATCTGTAAAGCTTTTATTTCAGCCTATTAGGTCATTGAACAACAGTTTATATATAGTTTTCCTATTAGGAGAGAGAACCATGTTCTAATAAATGACTAGTTATTTATTAGAGCAACTTTCCAAGTTTCCCAGTTTTTCCGTATAACCATCAGTGACTTCTTCAGCTGTGGACAAACGTGCATCTGACATTCTCTTAGGATAACTCCCGTAAATATCACTTCCTTGCACTGTCTTTTCAATATGATAAATTATTTGTGCTTGTACTATAATGACATTGTAGTGGAAAATAAAGATTTGAGATCTTTAAAAAAGCCTTGAGATTTTTTTTTTTTAATAAAGCCTTGAGATTTTTTTTTTCTATAGGAAAAGAATGAATCATTTGCTACCAGTGAGCGTGCAGTAAATAGATTTCTCTGAGGCTTACACATAATTATGAAGCAATTAACACACATGGTCTACAACAAAGGTTAAAAGAATGGACCATGAGAGTGGACATTATTGAAGGACACAAACCAATATTCCTTTTTTAAGTATCATACAAATTTGTCAACTGAAATCAATTTCATTCTGATGATTTCTAAACCTGTTTAATTATCCAGTGTCTGATGGTGTTTGAATGCATAAAAGTATACATCCAGAATATATTTTCAAGTGACTTTTATCTTTTTGTGAGTTATCAGGAAATTGTTCTTAGTTGTTCAGAGTGGTACCATTACACATTAATATTAAAAAAAAAAAAAAAAACGGAAAACATTTCTGTTAAGCTTGCCCATTTAATTAATGCAAAGCTTTCCTTTGGGTTTTTGGAAAGATGAGAAACTGTATCTAAATATGCTAAATCATAAAAACATAAACAATGCTGATTAGCACGACAATCATCACAGACCGTGCAGAATTTATTCAAAGAGAATGATTCATAAACATAAGGTTGGCAGGAGTGAAAGGGGGGGGTTGGTGTGTTTGAGGTAGTCAGATAAATTTAAAATTATTTTCCCCAAGTCAGTAAAATCCATAGTAAATAAATGCCTTTTAAGATGACTTACCAAAAATCATTATAAGATAAGGAATGTGACCACAGTGGATGTTACAGCAAAGTGCCTTTATTGTAATTCAGAAACAAGTAATATCAATGCCTGCAACAGAAAACTATTATCACTTAGGCAATACATGGCCCAAAATTTCATTGTCAACCAATGTACTAGACCCACTAAGTGCAAGCATTACTGACCTTAAACAACATCTCCAGTTTTCCACTCTTACTGGGTCTGATCAGTCTTTTAATTCTCCCTACATTATCCCACACCTGTACACCTTCCTGGAATGCAACCTTGAATATGCCTCTTAAGAAATGTAACTACCTACCCACAATTTTGATGAAAGATCACCCTAAAGTACTTGCCTTTGTTCTGCCATTTGTATTTCAGTAACTGTAAACCCCTCTGAATAAGTAGTTCTAAATGAGCATTGCCTCCCTACATCTCCTTACTTTCCGAGCACCTTGTCTCCAAGACAAAATTTCATCACTGATTTAAACCTCTTCTGCTAGAAGCTAAATCCTGGTGTCTCTCTTCTCTAGTGTCTTGCCCTAAGACTGACAATGAGTTACATGTTTCTTTTGGTCTCATTTTCCTTAGCTGTGAAAGGAAGCTAAAACATGGAAAAAAATCCCGTTGAGCCTTAAGCACCTTGAAAGGTTACCCTGGAGGAGGAAAAATAAGTAGAATTAATATTTTATGACTAAAATTCAAATCTGTTTGTAGCAAAACAAGAATGAAATGGGTTTTTTACTGCCTCACATGAAAACTGTCTATGATAACTGGTTGGACTAGAAATGATACATAGCATCACATGAACTGATTTATTCATTTTTAGAATGCCCCCAACGCTGTGCACCAGGAAAGGCACAGCAATTACATTCTGGAAGAAAGGAAAACTTTTGTTAGTTCCACATGCAACTTGCCCATTCCACATCCTGAGACCAGAAAGGAAAGCTAGGTTGTAGCAAAACTGAAGCAATAGATTAAACTTCTATTGCTCTGTTTAGTCATTGTGAAGGAGCACTCACAGTACACATATGAATACAGATGGCTTGAACTTCTGATCCAACACAGACTGTGAAGCATAGAGAATTCTTCCAGAACCTAAGAGGACAAGATGCAAATTTCACAAATTTTTAGCTTGTTCATTAAATAGAAGGCCATGGCAAAGTTGCAGTGTGAAAAGAGGTATGCCAGGAAGGGAAATGCAAAACCCCCAAATTTCTGCTAAGATTCCAAACTGAAATTAAAACAAACAAGCAAACAGACAAAAAAACCCTAGATTCTAGAGAAAGAAAATAAAGTCAAGGACAAAATGAATTATCTTCCCAGTCTTCTTATGTATGTATTATGGAGAAGCAAAATATATCCCAGTGAGTTTTGGTGTTATTTTTCTTTCTTATGATATGCTTGCAGAACAATGATATAGTTTAAATTATGCTATTGTTTCTAGAAGTCCCGACCCCACAAAACTGTTGAAATAGGAGTCATATTCTGGAGGACTCTTATCTATATATTCTCAGTAGATTGTTACAATGACCCTATGTCAATTCATTCCTTTTCTTATGTTGTCTATCCTTCCTTTATTCATTCCTTGAAGCCCCACATGATTTCACTTAGAGCTTCTTCTGACAGCATGATTTCTTTGATCTACATTTTTGTGAGCTTTTAAAGACCAGCAGGTATACCAGTGCTCACTGTCTGAAAAATTGTTTCATTTATAATTAGATCCATGGACTCCATGGGATTAGATCTTAATTTCATTTATTCTGGTGTAAATCAGAAGATAATTACAAAGGCAAACTGGAGATAAATCTGAGCAAAACAATACCAGACTCTGACCCTACTATACATTAGTCACATGTATCTGATGTTTTTATTTTGAAGTTAGGGACAGACTTGAAGTTTTGATGTTATTTAAATATTATGTTTTCCTTGCTTGACAGCAGGCCAAAACAAAACAAAAAACCTACAACAAACCACAACAAGAAATCTAAATCTCCATACTGTTATCATGCTGTGATATTACCCTCATCTTTGATTTCTGGAACTGATAGTCTGTTCTACATTTTATATAGATTTTAAATTAGACACAAGCTGTCTCTGATCAATCAGTCTAGACTGAATGAAAAAAAGGACAAATGGGACAGAAAGAGCAAACATTTTTATTGCTGCAATCACAAATGATATAGTAACTTTAATAAGACTGAAAGAAATAACAGATGTAAAGATGACACTTTCTAATTCTAGTCATCTCTGAAGATGTGACTATTGACTTAGAAAAAACAAAGTATTTGTTAATATCTGTGCTACTTCACAATTCATTAAAAAATCATTACTACAAAGACTTGATATAAAAGAGACATTTTTCTTCTGTTTCCATCAAACATGTCTGTCACAATGCATTTGCTGTCATGTTGAAAAAGTTATATTTCTGTAAAGTAGCACTTGTGGGAATTCCATAAATCTTAACATGGTAGCTGGCTAGTATTGTGACTACCTGAGGGCATTGCTTCCAGGCAGTTGTTTGAAATATTCATAATGCCACATAAATCAGTTCTAGTATGGGTCTGTATATGTACATAATATATTAATGTTGTAATTATAAAA
>JAAGNO010008288.1:0-13344 GCA_033439905.1 Ceryle rudis
CTTAGTGACATGGTCTAGCTGATGTCATGGTGCTGGGTCATAGGCTGGACTTGATGATCTTGGAGGTCTATTCCAGCCTCAGTAATTCTGTGATTAGGAATGCACATTTTACTAAGGTATAGAGCTCAACAGTCTGGACTTGCTTGAAAAGCCACAATTGGGTGATTAACACAAATCAGTGTTTCATACTCCTCACCTGCAAAGGACAGTGTCTCTCTAGCAGCACAGCATCCTCCTAACAACTGGCTAAAACAGTAGCAGGGAAACAGCTTGAACATGGAAAAACCTCCTGGTGCATTTCTTCCATTATTTCTTGCCTACTCAAGCATTCTCCAAAGGCTCATTCTTCAGATCTGGTAATTCTCCAGAAGATATGACCCAGCTTGTCCATTAGAACTTAAGTCCTGTTGCCACAGTTCTTTGCTTACAGATGCTTCCTCTGCAGAGGCTTTTCCTTGCGCAACTTCCTAGCTTTAAGATTGGAAGCATTCTGAACAGAAACATTTCAGAATGCGGACAGCTTCCCCACTATCTTAAAGGCAGTCACCAAGTTCTGCCATATTTTTATATGGTTGTTCTTCCTACTGAAACAACCATCAGGCAAGCTTTGGGACTAACTCAAGGCAGGCTACCGCAGGAAGAGCATAGGTAGGCCTTCAGTATTTCTACATTACTACTACTCCTTCACCATCACCCACTTGAGAATCTCACCTTGAGCTCCGATTTCTTCTCCAAGGCTTTGGCAATGACTTTTGCTGCCTCCACACCCACTGTGTTGCCTTCAAGGCGCAATGCTTCCAGACCATCAAATTCCTCAATTTGCTTGATCACTTCTTTAGCTGCAAAAAGCAGAGAGTCTTGTTGGCCTTTTAAATAGCACTTTAGGTACCACAGTAACACTCTGATGCAGCTCAACTCTACCCTTAACAAAAGCAGCAGGGCAACATTATCTGAAAGAATCCTGAAACAGCAGTGGAGAACAGAGCTAAAATGTCAGGTCCAGAGAGAACATTCTCCATTTCTCACCCTGCCTTTTCATAATTTTTTTTTCTAGTTCATCATTAATAGACAACCTCCTATTTGCAAAAGTCAGTTTCCTTACTTGCTAAGTAAATTTCCTCTGCCATTCAGCACGTCATTTAGGAGCTAGAGTGCATGTGCCGACAAAGACACAAGGCCTAAGCTAAAAGTTGATGGGAATTGGTGCCAAATCAACAGGAAGAAGTTCCCACTGACTGACAACAGTAGATACCTGTTTAGCAACTATGTCAGGGTGTAACAATTTAACTCTATAGTAATCCTACCCAAGACACAGGAGCAGGCTGCAGACTCTCTCCTGTCACTAGGCACTTGTTATAATTTCCAAGATTCAAAGCCTTTCCCCACAGTTCAGTAGCTTTGCACTAAATTGAAATTTTTTTACAACGCGGGTGGTGAAGCACTGGAACAGGTTGCCCAGAGAGGTGGTAGACATGCCATCCCTGGAGGCATTCAAGGTCAGGCTGGATGGGTCTCTGAGCAACCCGATCTAGACATCCCTGCTCACTGCAGGTGGGGGGGGGGGGGGGTGGCCAAGATGGCTTTTAAGCGTCCCTTCCAAACAGAACTGTTCTATGATTCTGTGATACTAAAACAGCATATAAAAAAAGCATCACCTTTGGAATCTGTAGAAAAGGTAAGAGCTATAGCAAGTAACTTCTCTGAAGAACTGTTTCTTGATGTAGCAGAAATGTTGATTCAAGAATATATACATATTCTCCAGATAGTTACTGCATTAGTAGCCACTGCAAGACATTTTTAATAGGGAAACATACATACACCAGCAAGAGCTACACTTGGGCAGGGGGGAAGTCTAACCAATTGATCAGAATTTGGGAAGAAACTGGACTATTGCAGCAGACTAATATATTAGCCCATTCCTCTGTGCAGGTTTTTGAAGCATCTCCCTGTCTCAAGTGCTGTCATGCATTTGCTAACACTTTTTAAAAGGAGCACCGACTTCTAACATGCAGTGACTGCCAAAAGCGCTTGGAGAGAACGGCAAGAGAACAAGAAACACCAGAGAGCCAAGCACCGATTCTGCCAGCTGCAGCACTGCCAGTGTTGCAGGTCAACGCTGAGTACAAGAAGGGAAGGAAATGTCTCTGTCAGAAGCAGCTGTAACTGAAAGACCCTTCCATCACTGGTAACATTACGACAACTTGTGCGTCCAGGATTAGCAGGAAGTTTACCACAAGACTTTAAAATTTCAGGGACACTTCCCAACCACAAGGGTATTTTCTCTTACCATCTTCAGCTGTATTGAGTTTAAGGCTCTGGCCTTTGAAGCTCAACTGTCCACCACCCACTTTGGTTTTGGCAAGCGACTCCGCAAGCTTAGTGATGTCTTCTGATGCCATTTTTCTGCTTTTCCAAGCGTTAAGAGCTGGCAATCAAAATAAATTGTCAACATCAAAAAAACTACAACACACTCTGTATGAATAATCATGTCTATTTGAACACTAATGTGTTTTTTGTTCAAGATATCTAATTCAGTTGTATTTTCCCCACAGCTCACTCACAACAGCTGGGCTAGGCTAATATTCCAAAGCCAACCAGTCAGATGGTGTTGATTCCTCCAGCACTGACAAGAGTTGTGTTTTGATGGACTTGTTACATTTCATAAATAATCAGTAGCAAAAACTACAGATTAAGGCCACATCAAGACATTAGTCTTTGCACAACACACAATTAAAACATTCCTCTCCCCCCAAAAAACACATCTTTTACACACTGCACATCTCCTCTGTTCTCCAAAGCAAGCTAGAACAAACATAACTGTTTTTCCTTTTCAGCGATATCACCAGCAGTGCCCTCCTGCATAGCTCTAGAACTGCCAACTTGCTGAAAACATCGTACATGTTGCATACAAAACTCTCAGGTTTATGGGTTCTTTTTCCTTTTGGAGTCCCACACAGATTTTTCACAAACATTAAATGGGATGATCTTTAACTGATGATAGATGAGCAAAATTTTGCCCTGAGGGACAAGTTTGAAGCTAGCCATGCCTAGTAGCATCTGCATGCTATTTAATGAATATTGACCACCACATGAAGTAACTGGCCTCCATTCATTCATCAGGATAAAAAAATGCATGTTTCTTATCCCATCACCTCCACTGGGGTGAAAGACCACACAATTAGCCTTTAGAAGCAGCATACTTATAAAAGAGACTTTTGGTGTCAGTAGGGATGAAAGTTTATGAGTACAAACAGAAAACTGGTTCCATTCCATTCTTGTACAGCTTAGAAGTGATCCTACATTCTTGCAGCTCTGCGAGCTCAAGAGCACTGGTTTTAAAACATGCCCTAAATGAAAGCTGTACCTACATGATTTCCTCCTGACATCTAGCTGTAAAGTATCTGCCTTCAGCATCCCCAGAGCTTCTGAAACTTCTACTGATCAGTAGAACTTCAGTTTTGCTTTTGGACACAGTGGGGAAAAGGCATCACCAAGGTTGATCCACATCACTTTTCTAGGGATGTCCTCAAGTAGCTGCTGCCAGTATAAAGATGCTCACATAACTTACTCCACCCCTACCAGGCCAGACAAATACCAGACTGATGGACTTTTCCAAGCTCTGCCAATCCAACACTGAGAAAGAAGAGAGGATATCCTCCAACCTGTGAAGGATTTACTAGACAGAAGCAAAACTGAGGATCCAAAGAAGTCAGTCTGTTCACTTAGTTCAATTATTAATTTTATTTTAAAATACCTCATCACCCTACTGTTTAAAAAAAAGTTTTGTTATGATGCTCTTCTATATTCTAGACATATACTCCTTTTGCTTCTTTCTCTTAAATCCCCATCTACTTTCTTCACCTTACACACAGGCTAGATCCTAATTTCAATTTACAAATGCATCATCACATCCTGAAGCATGTTTTGCTGCAAACATATCATCCACACTCAACTGTCAGCCTAGTAGATCTCTTTGCTGGTAGCTCTGCATCAGGGAAAGCTTTTAAAAATATATATATAAAAACAAATAAAAAAATTGAAGAGTTAGCCATGCCAAGATCTGGAAATGCCTGAAGAGGCGTTTTCTCATTACCTATAGGCTGTATGAAGTTAGACACTTTCTGACGTTAAAATAAAGTTAGTTGAGCTGAATGCTTTAATTACAACACTTCGTCCACGCCAACAGACGACAGGCCGGCTGCCTGCTGTCGCTATCCTAAGGTGCAGCCTGCTCTGCACTCCCGGCAGCCAAGCGCCCAGCAGCGGGCTACCGTGAGCGCTGGGTGACAGCCCAAGATTACCCTCCGGCCAGCCCTTAACAGCCTCCCAACGCTCCTCGCCCCCGATGACGGCCGAGGGCTCCCCTCTTCCCCGGTCGAAGCTAACGAGCGCCGGCCGCGCCGCTACCTGCTCTCCGCGGCAGCAACCGTGACCCGCCCTGGGAGACGGCGCCGACGCCCCGCTTCCCGTCCTAGGCGTGGGGAGTGGAGAGGGCTCCGGTGGCCAGGCACCCCTGACTTGCACCCGCGGGGCCGGAGCGGGGGGGCGGGGGTGGTGAGTGTGTGCGTGTGTTGTACCCGCTCTTCCTCGTGGGAGCGCCGCGAGGCGTTCCCTTCCCGCCACCCCCCCCCCCCCCCGCGACCAACCGGAGCGGCCGCGGGCCTACGGGGTTGGGCCGCCGGGCCCCCCCCCCTCCCTCCGCTCTTTTTGTTGTTCTACAGGGGTGCGCCCCCCGCCCCCGCGCGACGTACAGAGGTTCTGTCTTTTCTTCATTTCCCAGAAGCCCATGGTATATATCTCATCACTGATAAAGTGTTACAGGGTGTTGGTAGGTGCTGTGTATGAACACAGTTAAAGAGATCTAAAAATGAAAGCTTCTTCATGGCTCCTCAGACATGCCATGTGGCCTGAGGGTGTACTTGCTCCTGTAGAAGTTCCTGAGCTGATAGCAGAGAAATTTTCCCTTCTGTACAGTCCTGATAGAAGGTGAAAGAGGCAAATAGGTGTTTCTTATATTAGTTAAAAATTAAATCATGTTTCTAAATTTTCCCCCAGAAAGAGCATTTAAACTACTTCAGTAGAACTTGACTAACACCAGATAAACCTTGTACCCTTTCTGGACAGTAGCTAGATAAGAAATTCTATAAAAAATAGTAGTTTTCTAATTAGTTACCATATCACCTCATAGCTTACAGTGGTGGCAATCATGATGGCACTACAACAGAAAGGAAATACAGTTTTTAAGATACAGTCCTAGAAATGACTTAAATGTTTGATGTTTGTAATGCTATGATCACTAGTACTCCTTGGAATTTAGACACCTGCTATTTTAGTATATTAAATTATTTTTCATCATCAGCTTCATGCATTTTGCAGAATGCAGGATGTTGTGAATAGTTTCAGTCTTCCATCTGTACTAGGAAGAGACACAGTTCTGTCGATGTAAACATTGATATTTATTCAACGCAAAAAACAGGTTCAATAATATGCAGTCTGAGATACAAGATAAATCTGGATGGTTTTTTGGAACATGATGGTGGTGTGTGTTGAATACCTGCACAAGAAATACTCGAATATACCTCTACAATTCATGAATGTTTTGAAAGAAACATAACAAAGCTGTAATTCTGGGAGACTATCTCCTAGGCTTGGTGTGCCTCAGTACTGGGCAGCCTTGAGGTGCATTACTGAGAGGGAATAGTCAACCTCTGGCACGTCAGGTCCTCTCTCTGGGTCACCAACATGCTTGTTGTCGTGATATCTGAATACAACTGGAGGAAGCAATTAGTTAATCAGAAAACTTAGACTGATATAAAGTTACCTACAAATTTTGGCAGAGCCAAAACCAGAAGGGCTGAAACACAGTGTGTGCTGGTTAAAGCCACATTAGGTATGTAACAGGTAATTGGCCAAACTAGTAGAGCTGGCAATATTAATCTTTTTTTGCACTCCATGGTATTGTGTTGTGTAAGTACAGCTACACCATTCCATCATGGAATTTCTAGGTTGATGGGCATCACTTGATCATGCTGGCCTCTCAGCCTGGTGCAGTGATCTAGCAGCAGGTGTGCTCCTTGCAGACACGGACATAGGTTTGAGGTACTTGAGATGGTGGTAGCCAAGGGCATTCACTGTCCACACTGTGTGTGAGGTATCCTCACAGTTGCATTAACAGAATGGTGCCCTCAAGATGGCAAGCTTTGCTATGCCATCTGGGGTACTGTCATGCTCCGTTGGGTGCTCAAAGAGCTATGCAATATTTCTGGTGGGGGAACGTGGCCTTGAAGAGTCTTCTGGGTGAATCAACAATACAATGTCAATGCAGCTACAGACAACTGGTGTGCAGGCGTATACATGGAGGACATCATTACCTTTATTTATGATTTAGCTACTTAACGTACTCCATTTTATTAATGAAGTAGTCAACAGTATATAGCACTGGAGTTTGCTGCATCGTTGGATGATTTTTTTTAAAAAATCCAGGAGATGTATTTATACACCAGTATTTAATGTTACATTTTGTTTCCTTGCTGCCAGTTGCCTTTGTGGCCTGGTCACTGTTTTACATGTTTTCACATACTGTTAGAAAGCCCTGTTCTTATGGCAGATAGAGAAGAATACACTGACTAAATGGTAGCACAATAAATTTCGCCAGAATGTTGTGAGGCTGTACTTTCTGCACATTCAGCCAGAATCGCTGATGTTTCCGTGGCCTATAGGATCCACTTTTTCTGGTTTACAAAGACAATATAGATTAAGAGTGTGTTTTCAAATCAGATCTCTGGAAATGGAAGAGAAAGAAACCTTAAAATCTACTTCTGACAGCCTATAATTCAGTAATCACATTCCAGATTCCTAGTCAGTGTTAATAGAACTGGAAATTATATTAGGCATACCTGCATGTTTATGTCACTTTCTGTCCATTTTTATTTTATAGCCATGTTATATTGCTTATTGAGATTATGATTGTGATGTTCTATCTTTATTACTTGGTGGTCTAACCTTTGAAGTCTATGGAGCTTTCATGGATTAAACAATAAATTTTGCTATAACAACCTCATTTAATTCCCCTATAAAACTGATGTTTTCTGACACTTGTTCACTGACGTGTACTATAAATATGACATCCATAAATTTTAGAATTTAGTCCCGCGTGGTCCATACAAAACAGTAATAAAAGTCCATGTAGCAGGAAGAAGTAATAGGAAAGGGTTCACTGTGTCAGTAGTAACTCAGAGTCTAATTCTGTTGCAAAATAAAAAAGTATCATTCAAATATGTCTTGAAATGCATAATTTCCCAAAATTCCATTTGCAATATGACTGATTGCTAAATTACTTATTTAGCTGTTGCTTAAGGACCAGACTGTTACTGGAAGTACATACAGATGGAGGGAATGGTAATGAGGAACAAGACCTCTGTCAGTACATGTGTGAGTTATGCAGCCGTATGTGAAGTAGTAAACAATTACTTATCCCCCTCTCAGAGCAAGTAGGTAGAGACAATCATGTCTCCTTCCACTGATGGTGAGTGCAGTCCTGCCAGGCATGTGTAATTAATGGATGGCACAGCCTAACATGGAGCAGGGAGGAGGAAAACTGAAGCAATATTTATGCAACCTTTACAAATTCTTGCCAGCTTTCCTTGGGTGTTTGACCTAAATAACAGCCTAGGGTTGACTTTCATTTTGTTACACAGTCTGCTGCTCTCTCCTCTAGCTTCTAGATGCGCTCTTCTAATAACAATAATGACAAAGCACAGCCTCTGATTAACACTAATGATATGATTGTTAGCTGGTGCTGTGGCAATACAGATGTTGGACTGTTTCAGCTTTTTACCTTAGACAGCCCTGATCTGGCTCCATCTGAGCAGTTCGGTCAGTGACCTACCGATACCAGCTTCCTTTTGGGATTTAGGTAGGGTTTTTTCCCCTTTTTCTTACTTTGCTTTATTTTGTCTCTGTTGAACAGTGCTCTCTGTACAGTTAGGTCACTTTTTTTGTACAATCAGTGGCTAGAATAGCTGTCCTAAAAAGAGAGATGTAGAAAGCGGGGAAGTCAACAACCTATAGCTAATGAGTCACTAGGAGATGGGGTATAAAAATCACAAACAAAGAAAAAAAGGACAACAGAGGCCACTTTGATAGGTGATTATCCCTTACTTCAGCCATCCCAAGTGTCTCACTTGCAGAGTTGACGGATACATATTTCCAGAAAATATTTAATAGTTAATAATTTCAAGTCTGTTAAGATGTTCTAGCTAAAAAGACTGAGTGGAAAGATTCAATTTCAATAGGAAAATTATCTGCATTCTTTCAACAGCATTATTGGCTATTTTGCATATATGTGCTACATATTCATTTTGTCTTTTTAAACCTGTAAAAGGTCTTGAACAGTAGATCATTCACAATATGAAAAAAAAATTAAGAGAAAAAAGTGCAAGGCAGCAAACATATCTTTTCAAATAGAACTGAATCTAGTCCTATAAATATGAAACCACCAGCATGATGTCATTATACAAAATTACGCTGAAATTCAGAATCCCAGAGAGCAGTTTATAACTGCACTAAAAAATGTAAGCTTAAGGATTCAGGAAGTTAATTCAGCTAAAATTAGACACACCTCAGAACAGGTTTACATCAATTTTCTCTGCCATTTATGCTAGATGCTCAAATACCATAACAGTGAAAGGTGCAAAAATGGATGGATGGATGGATGGATGGATGGATGAACTGAGAGATGGATATGAAAAATCAGAAAATTAGTTTAAATTTCAGGATTTAAATAAATTAAACATGACAAGCATAGCATAGGAATGCATTATTTAGTTAGTTCACTTAGTTTATTTTTTATTATTAAAAAAAAAAAAATCCAGTAGGTTTGGAAGTCTCACTTAATGCAGAATAGATGAACGTGAAGTTGGCATCTGATGGTGCAGTACGAGTGAAGAGACAGCTTCAAGAACACACGCGTTCTGCTTGCAGGATTAGGGTCTGGTTCTGAAAAATGTGGTCATGGTTTAAGAAAGCTTTGTACAATTGGGCTATTAAATTGACAAATTTAATTTTAACAGCCATAATTTCAGGCTAGACAGTCCTTCAAGATAGACAAGGTAATAAGTTTAGAAGAATTTAAGGATGAAGTGAAGGAGATTACGTGAAGAAAAAACGTACTTTTATTAAAAAAAAATGAGTCAATATGAACTCTTAGTCAAGTCTGAAAATATTCAGTTAAATCTTGCATTATTGTTCCAATACTTTTTCTGATGCAATGATATTGCTTTATTCAGGTTGGGATAAGAGGTCATTGTATTATCTGTTTCAAGATATGATGGATTGCAAGATAAACTCTTCATTTAAAAACATTTAAGAGATTCAGAAACAAGATATATAACTATACAAAAAGTATAGAAATTTCTTATGCTTGAACTGTTACCTAAAGCCAATCACTATTATTCATAGAATTTTATAGCATGTAAAGAAAGCTTTAGTAGGCTTACAACTGTTGCAGATGGATTAACTTTGAACAGGATAACTTGCTGAAAATGGGCAAAATCATTTTTTATATTCCTCATTTTGATTATATCTATCTAGGTGGAAGATGCTTACTCTGGCTTTGTAGAAAGGGAAAATATAATATTTTATTTTTTGTCCTTGGTCTTTTTCCTTTGGCATTCTTCACATTTCTGACAAGATATGTGTTTCTTTAACTGTTGATATAGTATTACCATTCATCAATGGGCCTAACTCTCAGTAATGATTCCAAGTGGACCTTTCTGTTGGAGTCAGCAATCTGTAGTTCAATGCACAGCAAAATGCCCTGGACCTAGAAACAGTCCCAAAGATAAGTCTAGGAAATGGAATCTTTGCAAAGATGTGAGATCATTCAAACCTATTATGTCCTAAGGGGTCTTACAAATTTCTGCTTACTCTTTCTTCTCCTTTTTTCTCCTCCCCTTCCCTTCTTTCTTCCAGTCCTCCTGTGAGGTTTTTATGTCACACACATACATACACCAGTCCCTGGAGCATGCAGAGTGTGTTATCCCATGAAAGACTGTTCTTGTTCACTTGTGGAATCCCACACTGGACTCCATAATAGCCTTTTCTTGTTTTATTTATACTCTTAACAGCTGGGTGTAAAGCTCCTTTCTGTTTTTCTTAGTTTTTCAGAGTGTAGGGTATTTCCTTCAGGTTTTTGACTGCTGCAAATCTGACATTTTTTCTTACTCTTTCTCCTTCTGTTCTTGGCCAAATTAATATCTGATTTAATACTGGTGCTCACACTCATTTTCTCTTAGCTTCTCTTGGGCTTTTCTCCACTTCTTTCTAATCTGCTACTTGGCATATATACGTTGATTTTCTCACTGTCAGTTTCTTCTGTTTTAATGGCTCTTTATAGACCTTCCTGCTGTTATACCTGGAGAAATCTGGTCTTTGTAACAGTCTAAATATTTGAGATTCATAGTGCTCGCTGTAAGTCTGTAACAAGTTCATCTCTCCAATTCATTGTCTGCTATTGTCCTGAGCATACACCAGTCACAAGAAGCTTCTCTTTTTCTAGAAACACAATGATTCTCAAAGATAACATACAGAAAGCTTTCCCTTTCCATTGCAACCGTCTCCACTAATATATCTAGTATTTCCATTCCTACCAATCATTATTGTCCTGACTGTGCAGTTTATTTTCTCCTGTGTCTTTTTAAAACTGTTTCTTTGGATTTTTTAATAGTACAGAGACCTTCATACACAGGAATATAATGATATGAAGGTGCATACTATTTTATTTGGCTTCATAGGTGACCCTCATGACAAAAACCTATTTGCCTTCAGGAGTCAGGCTGAAGAACTTTGATGAAGACACCTTGTATCATGTAGCTCCAGTTTCATCCTTCAGAATATTACTGCTTTCTGCAGTAGATTCCAAGCTGCTGGGATTTGCACAATGTGCTATCACCCGTGGAATGCTACTTATTACATTTTTATTACTTCAATAAATCTATGTTCTTATCTATTGAACATATCTTCCTGCTAAGTCTGAATGGTGTTATAAGACAACCTTTTACTAGGGCTAGAAACTATATGCACAAAGAAGAAAATTCAAATCTCTCTTCTTAGCTGTAGCCTACACATTATCCCATGTCCCCTTCCTATCATGTTTTCCAGGTAATACCTTACAGAATACACAGAACATAATCTTCAAGAGACCTGATGTTTCCACGTTTATTCTGATTGATTGTAGTGCCATGAGCACAAGTTGTAACAGAATACTCTTTTTCTCCGTGTCTCACTTCCAGTGAAGCTGACGTGCAAAAGCTTGACGTGTCAGAAATTGTATTCGTGAACAGGTACCTATTCATACATAGATATCTTTGTTCATGTCTAAAGAAATCTAGGTAGATAATAGAATAAAATCAATAATAAAATTACAATAAATGCACTTTAAGCCCTTTTGAACAGACAAAGTTCATATTGTTTCGTTAAAGGCTGGATAAAAATGTGATCACTTTTGTGTTATTCAAACACAATGCATTACTGTGCATAAGCCAAAACATGAACTTCTGAAGATTTTATTTAGTAAGTCATAGTGAAAATAGTTTTCTGAATATCAGGTATTAGGAGATAAGCTCTACTTATAATGATTTGTCCACTCCCACGTAAAAGAATACATATATACATAGATATCCTGAAACAAATAATGAGATTTGTTTCTTCTTGGAGTGTCTAATTCCATATACTGTCAGCAAAGATTTCTGTATCCTGTTTTGGCTGCCAGAAGGACAATATGAAGTGCCAATAATGTCAGGTACAACTATTCAATGAGAGAACAAGCTTAGAAGCTTCACAACATTTGAAGAGCTAAATAAATATGCAAATAATTTTCATTTCTTTGCTGACTAAAATATTTTGTAGAGGGAAAGACTAACAGCTGTTCCGATATTTCATTTTTCTCCTCTTTCTTCCTCCCTCCTAATTTGACTATTTCAGGGCTTAAGTATTTTGGAGTTAATAGACTGATACAGCTGTTTGTATCTATAGCAATCCATGGATATTATAATCCACACAATAAAAACTGAAAAAAAGACAATAGAAATATCTCTAGTGCAAATGTAAATCCCAAAAGAAGGCAAATGCTGGTTAAATATATTCTGGGAAATTATTTTTAAAGAGCTTAGACAATTAGCAGTAAAAATGGGGGCACGAAAATCTTTTAAATCACGAAGGCAGAACTTACCTTGCAATAATTCAGCCCATACCATCCAATGATGTTAATTTTTAAACCAAATTTGAAGCACACAATTTGATTATTTTGCTTCTTTAAAACACCCAGCAGAGCTGGGGAGTGATATATTGTTGTTAATGGCAATCTAATAAAATTCCAGACAACCTCACATACTGTGATTGCCATTAAAAGACCAACATTTACACTGAGCAGGACAGATCTTGGAAGCTTGGATATGTTGGATAAGCACAGGTTCTGCCAAGTAATTTATCAGCATGACTCTTTATTTTCAGCAGTAACAACTAAGGGAAAGTACAGATCATTCAGAATGAAGATTAAAAATATAAATATATAGTCTTTGGCCTAAATAGATTGACAGTTAGGCTTCAAGTTCCGTACAAACTTGAGAGTAGAACATAGTTTATGAAAGTTCCTATTTACATATTGTCATCTGTTGGATCACATTTCACTGATCTTAACAGTAGTCTTCTTTTTGATCTACTACAAATCTTTACAAGACTTGGTGATTTGACAAGCCACTTCCATAGCACTAGAAAAGATATAGCTTGTATTAAAGAACTCAACAGCTGACAAAAAGCAGAAAGGCAGACTGAGGTCAATGGGGAAAAAAACCACAAACAAATACGAATATATGTATGAAGAAATCTACAAAGAGAAGTTAATTCTTGTTGCCGAGAGTCTTCCTCCAAAATTTTAACCATGAGAAAGTTTGGCATATGGAATTTGTTAGCTGTCTGGGCTACTTCTCTAGCAATTGGAAAAAGACTATCAGTTCTGGTAAATATGTACTTCCAACTGGCTTAGAAGCCTCTCTAGTCACTTTAAATCCAGTGAGATCTGGACAGACTAGAGAGCTGGGCAAAGGCAAACGTAATCAAATTCAAAACAAAGAACTGTAGAGTCCTACACCTGGGGAGGAACAACACCGTGTACCAGTACAGGTTAGGGGTAGACCCTCTGGAAAGCAGCTCCATGGAGAGGGATCTTGGCATCCTGGTGGACAATAAGTTCTCCATGGAACAGCAAAGTGCCCTTGTGGCCAGGAAGGCCAATGGTCTCCTGGGGGGCATAAAGAAGAGTGTGGCCAGCAGGGCGAGGGACGTTCT
>JAAGNO010008288.1:13444-30921 GCA_033439905.1 Ceryle rudis
AAACTTCTTCCCTGTGAGAGTGACAGAGCCTGGAACAGGCTGCCCAGAGAGGTTGTGGAGTCTCCTTCTCTAGAGACCTTCAAGACCCACCTGGATCTGCTCCTGTGTGGGCTGCCCTGGGTGATCCTGCACTGGCAGGGGGGTTGGACTCGATGATCTCCAGAGATCACTTCCAGGCCCTACCATTCTATGATTCTATGAAATCTAGAGTTTCTACTTCACATATAAAGTGGAATATTTGGCATGTTTAATCAGATTCTGAAATACTTCAAATAATAATAATAAAAAAAAATCACAAAAAGCAATCTGGTAAATGCTAAGAGTGAGTAGACCAAATCATTCATTTTTACTGTCAATCATTAGAGATATGGTAGGTAGCCATATTTTAAAATCACTTCCCATCATTGTAGGTTTTTTCACAGTCACTAAAAATTTTCTCCATGTCTCAGGATGTTGATAATGTTTAGATACCAACAGAGTAGGACATCTATTCAGGAACAAAGGTATTAGTTTATCTAGCAATTCTTATTTAGATCAATAGGTATCTTTGAGATAGGCCAGTGGCAGAAAGCACTAATACTCTCCTGCAACAATATCCAAATTATGCTTCAAATATTTCTCTTATAGAAAATCAATCATCTGACAATATGTTCTGAAGTACAATCTATTCTGAAGTACTCCATATGAAACAACTGAAAAATCTTGAGAGGTGTTAAATATCTCCAACTTCACTTAACTCTTGCTAGATGCCTACTTTACTGTTGATGAAGGCTATATGGGGTTTTCTTGCTAAAACTAAAATGAAATGTTCAGGATTTATGTTCAAAGGAAAAAAAAAAAAACAACCTGAAGACTTTGAGATAATCTGTTCTTTCCTTTTTCTGGACTGGAATTAAAGGTTTTTGGTGGAAGACAAGTTGATGCAATACTAAAAGAGGTAACAGATTACCTCTATGTTAAAGTATAAATAATAAAACCATATTATTGTGATTAATATTGCTAAACAATGTACCTCATTGCTGAATAGCAATAGCTCTTTCTGGCAGGTATATCACCTGCCCATCATATTGTGATGGGCTGAAATGATCTCTGAAGTTATCTACTGGTTTCTTTAGCCAGTGAAGCCTGTAAAATCCTGACCAAAACAACTCAGGTTTGTGACATGAATCTGGGATTTAGTCTTATTTAAGATGATAAATTAATTCACAGTATCAGCTGCCCTTTCCATTAAAGAAAGAATATAGCTGTACACAACAGTCAACAAAAGGTCATGATCCTCTCCAGAAGCTTTCTCTAGCCCAGATTTCTTTTGGCCCTCTTTGTGTGCTCTATCATAACTCTGGAATTTCCTGGAGTCTAAAAACATGAACATGCACATATTCAAAAAGAGCATATTACAAACAAAAAGCAAAATCCCCATTAAACAGGAGATTATGAGGAAAAAGTAAAATCGACATTTTTAATAAAACATTTTTAATTACATTTGTAGAAATTGAAAGAATCCAGCAAACAAAACTGAAGATAAACATTGCTGTTATGATAGCAATAAAATCTTGTTGACAATAGCACACCTTGAAGCATGTCTTTTCCCCTTTGTGGATATGATGAGGTGTATTTTGCAAACCAAAGGCTCATATGTTACCCTTTACTACTTGATTACGTGATGCTATTTGCTGTCATTAGAAAAGGATGATTTATCTCCTCCATGCTGTGCCATGTAGGATAAGAAATGAACAAATGAAAGACAATCATGGCCAACGAAAATGAAAGAAGGAGAGCAAGAAAAGCAGACATGTTCTTGAATTTTAAAATGCGGATATTTTAAAATATAGATATTTATAGACTAATAAGGTCTCCTCTCAGTCTTCTCCAGGCTAAACGGTCCTAGCTCTCTAAGCCTTTCCTTGTAAGGGAGGGGCTTACACATACAGAGTGAACCATGAGTATGCATCAATCCACCATCTCCCACTACAAATGTAATATGCCTGTTCCCACCAGAACACTGCATCAGTTAAGAGTCTACCCTGAGATATCCCAATCATGTGATAATAATAACAAAAAAAAAGTTTTATGCCTTTTTACATTGTGTACAACAAACAGTAACTTGTTCTAATTAATTGGTACACACCATCATCTGTATTCACATACTTTAGATATTTTCACATACTTCATATATGGGGGAAGAAGAGGCTACATTACAAAAGCAAAAATCATCATAATCTACACACACCATGTCCTTTTTTAACTTGTAAGATAATTGACTCATAGTAAGATGGCAATCTTTGATTTGATATAACTCGTTCCTAAGCAAAGGGTTCATGGCTTCAAAAAATACTCATTTAAATTCACATCCCAAAGCTCTGCTGGTGCATCATTTTATGTCAATAAGTTATATATAAAAATATTTTAAATTAACAGAAGTTAAAATTGTGGTTTTGTAGGTTTTGAAGGTTTTAATTATCAACTGAGCTATGTATGTTGTGAGCTGTGTTATAGCAACAGCTTAAGTGAATGGTACACATTGAGCTGTGTTTGTACTGTCTTTTATCCAAAAAAAGGTAGTAAGATGGGCATGTTTTAACTCATCAGTTTTCACTAAGTTTTCCATGGTCCTTTTACTACTGATTTCCCTTGGACTCTGCAAAATAAGTCTGAATAATCATCTTAAATTCTTAGTCAAAATATGATGAAACAGGATTTGGTCAGGCTTTAAGTTTGTTTCTAATGGATGGGTAGTCATAAGAACTTTTCTAGCATCCAGCATTTTCTGTAGTATTCATAACTTACTGCTACAATTAATTGTTACTCTAGATTTTAAGGCCATGTACTTCAAAAGGCTGGGTTGCCTGAGACCTAAGAAAAAAATCTCTTTGATTTGTAAATGACTGTTCCTGTCTTGAAAAGACTCAAATGCATTTATCCAGGTAATTAAAGGGGGAATTCAGGCTGGATTTAACTCTGCTGACTTCAAGTTAATAATTCAGTTTTGAGTTTCAAATTGCTTCAAATGCAAATATCAACTCTTTGATGGGATATTGCAATTGTTAACTTTTGTCCTGCATGATGTCATTTACTGAGTAACCTGATTCAGCAAGTGTGTAATGAGGTCAATTGGCCTAACTAAGAAAATTAAAGAACCCAATAAAGATAATATTTTTAATTGAAGTAAAAAGGAAGAGGAAAAAGAAAACGACCTTCAACATTTTGCTGGTGAAATTACCCATCTGACAACTATGAAACTGAAGATACAAGCATGAAAGCACCCTTTTCTCAGCATATTAATAATAAACTGCTTGCTTCATGTATTTTCTTTCTGTGGCTTGATGTAGGAATAATACTCTTAATCATGAAGATGAACTACAGCAGTACAGCTTTGCATGGCATTTCACTGCAATAAAAATAAAAAGCATCTTGCTGCCTTCTCAAATATTCTTTTTTCTTAAATATAAACTAGAAAGTAAAACATATCACTTAATCACTTTGCCTCTGTAGGTGGTTAGTACTCTGGGAAATTTCTCTTTGTTTTGTGTTACTATAAAAATAAACATTATTTAGTGTGATAACAGTAAAGGAAATGTTAGTGCATATAAAGTCAAGAACTGATACAAAAGAAGATAATGAAAGATGTGTTATACCAATAAATCACTCTATTCTGAAAATGTTCTACTCAATACTCCTTCTAATACTTGAATACTAATATGACACATTCCATAACTCCTTCATTATTTTTACAGAATTCTTTTCTATTAAATATTTGACTTAGGAAAATAAATATTCTTTCCAAAATGAAAAGAAAGCTAATAAGATGAGTATAACAAACTTGCAGGAATTATGAGCAAAAAACAGAAGCAAAAGATTCTCCAAGGTCTAAATTAGAGCCAAAAATGTATAATCTTATTTTTGGTCAGGTATTTGCATGGGTTTTTTTTTTTTATGAGTTTCCAAGAGTGCCAGTATAGTATGTGTCTGAAGTCAGAGTCTTCAGACAGAACTATATCCATATACACAGTGAAGAAATAGGTGGGAATGTCTGTGGTTTTGAATGTCTGTGGTTTTGAGAGCACTGGTATATTTAGAGCTTTGCTGACCCCTGACATCATTCTTCTACAATTAGGCTTCTCAATCAGGCTGACTAAAAGTCCTGAGTCACAGGGTGGTGATGAGGAAGAAAGTAATTTTGGTTCCAACAGACCTGGACCTGACTTCATCCAGCAGATCCCTTCATGGTTATGGTTAGCATTTCAGCATGACTCAACTCCTCTTGATTCTGTTTGCTAGAGTCCTTCATAGTTTGGGGTACAGCAGAAGAGTTGAGGTGCTCTCACAGTGTCATTGCACGTCTGGGAAAATAACAGAGGGATTTACCTTGTAGAAGGTCTTAAAGAAGCCCTCACTTTAGTAGACAAAAAAAAAAAAAGAGTTTATAAGGTCAGAACAATACACCTTCTATTCACCTTCTATTTCAATTTCATCACTGGAAATAGTACTTCGGAGAAAATAATATAGGTTAGTATGTCAACAAAATATCACACTCCATAAAAAAGGTATGTCAATTGTGAGACTGGTTACAATATTTCAAAACTCTGTTCCCTTGGCGGAAAGACAGAAGGCTGTTATTCACTGGTAGATATACTGGCATTCTTCACTTATTAATTCTGATAGCTTAAGATGATTTGGCTTCATTTAAATTTAATATATGACCTCAGTTTTCTGGAGTTATAATGATCAATGATTTTCTTGTACAGATTTACACTTTTAAATTGGTAACACTTATTTCTACAATCTTCATTGCACCTTAAAAACAACGTATAGGTGTGATTTGTCTCATTTTTAAATGGCTAAAAAGTTGGAATATAAATTTCTGCTTTTTATCGACCTCCCCCTTGCTACAACCTCCTTTCAGGCAGTTGTAGAGAGTAGGGAAGATCTCCCCTGAGCCTCCTTTTCTCCAGGCTGCAACCCCATTTTCCTCAGCCACTCCTCATAAGACTTGCTCTCCAGACACCTCACCAGTTTCACTGGCCTTCTTTGGACACACTCCACCACCAGGATGTCCTTCTTGTAGTGAGTGGCCCAGAACTGAACACAATATTTGAGGTGTGACCTCACTAGTGCTGAGTACAGGGGCACAATCACTTCCCTAGCCTTTGCTGGACACACTATTTCTTATATAGGCCCTGGACTGCGTGGGCCTTCTTGGCCATTTGGGCCCACTCCTGTTTTATATTCAGCTGCCTATCAACCAACACCCCCTTTTCTGTCTGGCAGGTTTTCAGCCACTCTTCCCCAAGCATGTAGCATTGCCTTGGGCCGTAGTGATCCAAGTGCAGGACCGAGCACTTGGCCTTGTTGAACCTCATACCACTGGCCTGAACCCAGGATAAATCATTCCAGCCTGTCCAGATCCCGCTGTAGAGCCTCCCTACTTTCAAACAGATCAACACTCCCATCTAACTTGGTGTTGTCTGCAAACTTAGTGAGGGTGCCCTTGATCCCCTAGTCCAGATAATTTATAAAGATATTAAAGAGAACAGGCCCAAATACTGAGTTCTGGGGAGCACCACTTGTGATTTGTGATGTTTACCTCCATTTGAGATTCTGATTAAATGATATCAATTTACAGTCATAATTTAAACAATCATATATGTACTGATTTATTCAGTCAGTGAATTAAGTTAAACGTAAAATATAGTCTGAATATCTGTTGTCTTATAGAAAGGCCCGGTAGGATGTATTTTAGTTTTCTAAATATATGTGATAATAAACTTGCTACTAGGTTTATTTACAACTTCATTACAGAGAACAATAGAAATAGACCTCTAGAAATAATCTAGAAATTTTTGAGTTGGATAAAATATTTACTAAAATTTACTTTTCCTCTGCTTTAAGATTCAATAGTTCATTATAATGATTGCCCAAATTAGGAAACTAATTAAACAACCACACTGTTGACCCAGGACTTTATACTTTGTGTCCTCCTTTCTCTCTTCACTTATTGTGGCTGCTCAGGTAGCTCCGTTAGCTTTATATCAAGTTTCCCATCTGAAACATGGACTTAGTGTAAAGATGTATCATTTATAAAGACCTAATTTCATGTAAACCATTCATATTTCCCATAGAATTAATAAGGCTAATTTTCACAAACAGCCAGAAATTGAACATGGAGAACTCAAAATATGCCACTCTTTTGTTTGTTTGTTTGTTTGGGTTTTTTGTTTGTTTGTTTGTTTTGTTTTGTTTTTAATCAAGATTTTGCTGTATTTCTGTGGCTTACCTAACTCAAATTAATTAAGATTCTAGACAGGAGCACATAGAGTTCTCATTAAATGTCACAAACTAGTCTTTTAGAAAGACTACTAGGTTTAGTAGCCTTACTGAGGGTAAGGACAGTTAATCATAAGATTTCAAACCAGGGATTTAAATATATGTTACTATTTTACACACCATATACTCACTTGAATTCACAGAATAAGTCATTGAACATCTCTGCTGTATTCCAAAGATCAATTTCTCTATCCACTATCATAAGAACAGGTGTCCTGCAAAATTGCTACCACCAGCACCATCAAGTCATTTAAGTTTCATCTTTAATTTTGACTCATGTTGTTTTAAATTAAAACTTCCATAATATATTCACATGGGTATTTTCATATTTCATTGTAATATTTCATTCTTCTAAGAAGCATTTTCTTGCTTATCCCTCAGTATTACGTGCAAAATACTAGTTGTGATTCATTGTCTATGAGCTTCCAAGATTTTAGTATATAAGGTTATTTTGTAAAGATGTGATGGAAACCGACTACTTATTTTGTCCCTTGTACTGTCAGCATTTATGATATTTTTATAAATCCACCTTGAGTAAAAGCCACATTCCACATGATTTTTGTGCAAAATAATGATATGCTTTACAACATATGCACAACAATCTATGATAATTGTAGAGTATTTAACCTAAGTATAAGAATAACCAACGTGTGATGGCACTTCTGTTAACAACAGAAAGCAAATGATGTTTGAAGTTTATAAAACATAAAATCTCTTAAGAGGATTAGTTATACTTTTTAAGGGTGCTATTTTTCTAAGATTTCTGGCTACATCTTGAAAAAGAATTACTCACATGAATTTTCATATCACTTCATTTCAAGGAAAAGACACTGTCTGCATTCCTTTAAAAGTAGAAACCTAAAGCTTACTAACTGAGCTGAGCAGTTCAAAGTGAAGGGTGCTTGTTTCAGAGCACATCAGACGTGCTGACTAGTTTGAAAGCATGCTGCTTCAGATTTATGCTTTGCAATAGGCACAGATATCAGACAAGACATTAAAGAAAAGCAATCAATTTTAAACTGAAGAACTAGAGCAGCAGGCTATCTGTACTTATTTATTTATTTATTTATTTATTTTCCTGTAAGAAGCATTGCAATGAAATGTTAAATTCGTGCCTAGACACTTTTTTTTCCGTAAGCTCCGAAAACTGATTTTCAAAAATTTTTGCACAGTCAGAGAGGTTCCACCACCCTTCCCTGCAGCGTTTAAAATGTTACTATTTTGGTGGAGCTTGTTTCTCTCCATTAATCATACAGTCTTGGCTTGTGTCATTTAGGGGTCCTAGTAGTTGACTTGGCCAAGAGATACCAGGTGCTGTACAAACACAGAAGAGAGTTTCCTCATATCTTCAACTTCAGACAAAAGGTCTGTGCAAACAGGACTGAGTGGCTTGTAGGCCTTCCTAGATTTTTCAGTGAACACTAAAATGCCTTATAGAAACCATCAGTTGAATGCTTTATAAACTACTTTGCATAGTCAAAAGACTTTAGCTGAATTAGGTCAAAAAGAGAGGTCAAAAGAGTAACGATGTAAACTGGTTATAGGTGTGAAACAGCAGAAGCAGTAATCTTTGCCCCTTTGACATTAGACTATCCACCTGGTAAAAATGACACTGAAGTTGCATCTTGTCTTCCTTCAGATTAGGTAATTAAATCAGGTACAGCTGCTTGTCTGTCTGTATTAACGCTCTTCTGCATTAGTGCTTGCAGACTAGCACAGTGGTTTTGCCCTGTGACAGAGCTCTGCTGACACTAGTTTCATGTACACGAAGTATTTTCTACCTGCCGGTGGATATATTTGCTCCTACACATAGAGATCAATATGTGAAAACTGTGTAAGCATCATCCATAACAGGCTGGCAACCTCTCAGCGTGCCATGTAGCAGCAAGAAAAGGTTGCTCTGCAAAAGAAGGAGAGCTGGAAGCCTGGGATCACAGCAAAGCAGGACACAGTCCCACAGAACCTACATTAAGAGAAACATGGCAAGTTTGGGGACCATAATCAGAGTCAAACAAAAGCCAGAAGTGACTGACAACCAAAGCCAGTTGAGGTTTGGTCAGCCTCAGCAAAGCCAGATCAGAATCAGCAAGGTCTTGGTCATATGACAGTAAAGCTCAGGCAGGGGCAAGGGCCTGTGATTAAATGCAGCTCCTAAGCCAACAGGCTAGGATTCCACAAGACTTATTACAGCTCTTTTTCACAACCTTACTCATTTTCACAAAACTCTGATCCAAGGTTACACAGCTACCCCATTCCAGTGCTGAACTTGGCAGCCAAATCCCAGGGTGAGGGAAGAGATTGCAGAGTTGGTTGGAACACCAAGGGCCTTGTCATAATAGTTCTCAGTATCTTAGAAATTCTACCTTCAGTCTTTCTGTTCACTTTATTAGGCTATTGTTATCTAGGTGTATTTCTTTTATGTAGTGTTTATACCACATTGCAGTTTGTTTACATACTTGATTCTGAATTAAATTTTTGCAGTACTATTTTCCTTAATTCAGTGTTTTGCAGTTTTTTAGGAAACAGGCTGAATTTGATTTTTTCTTGGTTCATAGTTCTCTGAGGATTAACAATAAGGAGTAAAGGCTCCTAGTCTAGGTTCCTGAAGTTAGATCCTTGTCATTACTCAGGTAAAGGTAGTACTTTTTTATACCTGCTCTTGTTGTTGAGAATAAAAAGTTAGAAACATGAGCCCTACTTTAAAGCTTAAATAGAAGTTTATATGACACCTCACATTGTGACTGAAGATTTTCAAATAAAGGAATGTTTTTGTTGCAGATCTAGTGCCAGAAACTGTTGTTCTCCAGTTCTATAGCATTATAGAGCAAAAATCCTGTTTGCCAAATCCAAGGCACAAATAGTGCTGGAATGTTCCAGAAGAGACATGTGGTTCACATACTGTTTTATAACTTCACTGAAACAGCTTGAAAATCTTCACTATGCCATACCTAGAGCAGACGGTGATAGTGTGACAATCAAACCCCCTCATCAGACAAGGAAGTGTAGATGGGTGCCACCTGATAAAGAAACACGTTACTTTCAATGCTATTACAGCAGCAGGGAAAATGTGTCACTTTAGCTTAGCATTGATTCATTGCATGCTTAAGAGGAACACCAGCAGATTGCTTTAATTAACAGGTGTGCAAGGGCTGCTGATGTTTCCAAAGTGAAATCTCCTTTCCTCTTGCTGCATGCTATCAGACTGTCATTCTCAGGTGGCAGAATGATGGGATATCAGATTCTCAGCACTCTGTCTAAATATCTGTGTTAACAATATGTCCTCGTTCACAAGCACTTTCTATTCTGTAGCCTTCATCAACAAGAGGCATCAACTTCCTGTCAGAAAAAAAAGTGAACAGTTGGAACTCCTGACTCTTCCCACAAGATGAAGTAGATTGATTCTTTATAATACTCTTCTCTTCAAACACTTGTTTCATGTAAACAACTAACTGCTTAGATGGATGCATTACAAATCTTGCTGCAGAATTGTTTCCGTATTTCCGCTCACCTCACTGGGAAAAAAAAAAAAAGGCATTATATGATCCAATATAATGTAGGTTTCCACTTAAAATCAAACTGTAGTTGTCTAGTAAAGCACTCCTGCACAAAAAAAAAATTTCTCAGTTCCTTAAATATGAATAGATATATCGTTAGATGCCTTTCAGGCATTCACAGGGAAGTCTAGTTCACTTAAGTGTTTAAATTAGGCAGATAGAACATCCTTCTGTAGGACTTAAAAAGTCACCTTGATAGTAATGTTGAAACACTAGGTCCTTCTGCAGCTTATCTTTTTTTCTGAAGTTTGAGAGGCTGGACTTAGATTTTAAGTTCAGTTCAAATTCTGTTCAGAAGTTTAACAAATACTGACGTCTACTTCTGTGTGTGTATGTATTTATGAGAAAGGGAGGAAGGAAGCTCTGTCTCCCCAGCTGATAAACAACTTCAAGGGATGAGGTAATGATATCTCCTTTAGGCCAGCTGTTGTGAGGTCACTGACACTTTGAAGAAAAATCAGAAGCAGAGATGATTGCAAGTTCTTTTTTGCATGCTGCATGCTCATTGTTGAGGTTGAAAGCATGTGACTTCAGATGTGTGTAGATAAACTGCTCTTCATACCCCAGACCACATCATATATGAGGAGAGAAGAATGCCTTGGAGGAGATGCAATGAGTCTTTAAACAAGGATCCTAGTTTATAATGCATGTTGGAACTGTTTACAAGTCCAAGGCCTTCAAAAACATAGTTTTAGACCTTCATGTTTGTGTGTCTATCTCACCCATTTATCTATTTATCTACTGAAGCCTTGAAGTCTGCAAGCAAATGCGATTGCTGATAAGAGCACAGCTTACAGGGACAGCATGCCAAATAATCAAGAGGAAAATTTAATCCACTAGTCACAAGAACATTGATATTGTTCATTAAGTACTTGCCTTAAAGTAGCTACATTTTGAGAGGCGATCTGTATGGCCATAGACATATTCAATAACCAACAGCTTTATATTTTAATTTCTCTCTGTGGTGACGATAAGCCATAGCTGAAAATAACTGGTTATTAGGAAATTTCTGGGTATAGAAAAAAAATGCTCTGCTTTGGTAAACAGTGAAGAATACTAGTAAATTTTTTGTAGTATCTCACGGGCTTTGAGCCATTCCAGTTATTCCACACAGGAAAGGTGACCTTGAAACTTAGAGGTAATTCTTGGCAGTTTTCCTGAACTCCATCAATGCTTTCATAAGGAAAAAGTCTGCAGCAAAAGAAATATTTCTGAGTGGAATCTCAGTGTTAGAATATCCAGTGTTACACCAGTAAACACAGATTCTGGAAGACTATATAATGAAAAATAGAAAAAAAAAAAAAGAATTACAGTAATTGTGAAAATTGGTCTCAGCTAAGTCACATTTGTGTAGTTCAGTGTACTGGTTTATCATTCTTTAACTTACTATGACATTATCTTTAAAGCTAAAACTGTTCCCAGTCAAATAGTTACTCCTTTCCACTAACATCTGAAACAGAAGAAAGTCTTTATTCCTTGTTAGAAGGATGACAGAAGTGCCGACTGTGGGATTCAGCAATAGTTTCCAGGCAAGTTTTGGATGACTTTCATTGACTTGAAATAGATAGAAAAAATTTAACTAATAATTTTGTAAAATTTGGACTGTGGCACATGCTGAATATCACTTCTGAAAGTGATTCAGTGAATTCTTGCCCTCAATAAATTATTTGTCTACATTAACATGGACAGGACTGAAATGCCAGTGGTTATATGTTTTCTTCTGAAGCTTTTCATCCCAAGAATCCTTTTTTTATTTTAAGATAGACTTCTTTTAGTTAATCTCTGCTGTCCTGATAGCTTCCATGGTACAAAAAACCCAAACTCAACAACAACCAAAAAATCCACAACCAAACCAAACAAAAATACCCCCAAAACCACAAACAAACAAACACAAAACCCAAACCAAACCATGACAAAACAAACAAACAAAACAACAAGGAACAATTGACAGGAGCAGCAACACACCTATTTTCTTATTGGGATAAATGCAATAAGTTAATATATATTCTTATCTTTTTTGTCTCTTTATAAATCAAAATTTAAAAAATAGAATAATTCAAATATTGGCGTAAAAAGAAAATTTTTGCTTCATACAATTTCCTGTAGTTGACTTGCATTGCTATAACCTTTTCAAATGATAGACCTATGACCGATGGTGCCTTTGAATGCTACTGAAATATATGTATTCAATGAACATAATGTATAATAGCAACACAGCATGGATAGGCTTTCTCTCTTAACTAATGAAAGACTTGTCAAAACTAGAGTTTAAAAACATCAAATGAAAGAAAACTTGTGGAAGTTTTTTCCATGAGTTTTTTTCCAGTAATTTCCATGAAAATTAAGTTTAACATTGCATACATATAGACCTAAGTAATTCCTGAGAAAGCCAGACTCTTACACATGAGATATATTTTTGGAGATATGAAAATGGATCTGAAGATCATTTACCTGCTCTGTTGATCAATGATGATGTGTAAATGAGAAAATAAAACTATATTAAAATGAAAGATTTTTATCTGAATGTACATATACATATATATTTAGTTTTCTGAAAGTGGCATGGTTTAAGTGATTTTTTTCCACCTTCATGACATCAAAGTTAATACATACTAAGATATTTTGAAAGAAGACACCCAGAAAGTTTTTTAAAAAGACAGGGTTCTTTCTGCCTTGTACATCCTCACAAGGGACCACCAAGGAATTCTCACCATCAGCTTAACCTTGGCTTTTTTATAATTCTATATTTCCTTTTGAAATTTTTTTTTTCTATGTTCAACTGATAGCATTCAATATTTTTGTCTATTTATATGTTAGTCCATATTAGCCCATTCAGAGTAATATAAAAAGACATAGCTTGGGTAAACAGGCATATATAGCTTAAAATGAGGAGAAACGTAAGAGGTTTGGATGCACAGGTTTTTTCTAAAGATAAAATTATAAAAGAGGTTTTATTTTTAGAAAGAATTCTACAGAGAAACAGATGAGGAAAAGAAGGAAAGACAAAAAGAATACAGAAGGAGGAATTTGGACAAGGGAAAACAAAAGAACAAAAGATTCCATTTCACTCCAAGAGTGCAGTGTGGATAATATTTCTTTCTACTTTCGATCCTAGAGGCTGTGTGATTAGTCTCAGGACTCCTAATATCCATGACTAGAGGTAAATCTGGGTTCCCAGTTTGTCCTCAGCATCACACACAGTTAAAATATACCCTGACCTATTTTTTGGCCTCATTCATTTGAAAAAAATGAATAGAAAAAAATAATCTGTATTTAACTTTTATTAATTACTCCACAATTCAAAGTAAAAATTCATCTAATTGATAATAAAAAGAAAAAAAAAAGAAATTGGTTTCTGTTTATGTGTTGATCGTATCTTAGACTTGATGACACAGTTCAGCTCCTTCATTAAGTCCAACCAAAGAAAACACCAAAGTGCCCCACAGAGTAAAATAGATCAATGAGTTAAGCTCCCATACTGGGAGAGACTTGACCCCAAACACTTTCATTTGGTATCATGCTGGAATCCTTATGATATTTCTTTGCTTTCTCTTTTTTTTTTCTTCAGTCAATTACTGACTTGGTTCTACATTATTTATTCCTCCAGATTATGTGAACATGTGAAATAGGGCATGTCCCATTGTTATATAGTATTTTTTTTTAGTGTATGCTATAGTTATTGTTATAGTATATGTTTTATTAGAAAGCACTTTGTAATTATAGAGAAGTTTCACAACTGTGTATTCTTCCTAGTAAAACCCAAAATTCCTTGGTATTATTTCAGTAATACTATGCTTGGCTTGTTTCTCATAAGTATCAGGTTTGGATTCATATAATTAGCTTTACTGGATGAAATCACGGTTTATTTTAAAGACTACTCATCCTGGCAGGTCACTTCAACTCAGATTTACATAGATTACATCATGCCCTAGTCTAAATAATTCCTCATCCTCTCCTTGTTTGTATAGGAATTTGAAGCCTTCCAGTTTAATTTTAAAGGTTTCCTATAATTGCATTCGTATCTACATTTGGGATCTTGTCTCCTGTTTTCCCATTCACTTTCAATGGTCGCAGACTTTCTCTTAAACACTGTTTTGGAAGTTTTTTCCTGGACAACTTTATTTTCTTTGTGTTTAAAAGGTGTGGGTTGTACAAAACAACTTTGGCATGGCAACCCTAAGCCTTGAAGATGATCCCTGGTGGAATCCACAGCCTCAGGTAAGAAGGGAGAGCCAAATGGAGTTCATAACAGTCAGCATGTGGTTATTATGCATGAAATTCTGGGAAGGCAGTTGTGTCTTAAAACTGTCACCTTATAGATTTAAAGTATTTATATCTGAATCCTTAAAAGAGTTAGGGATTTACACCTTTTCTTTCAAGGCCCACTCCTAGCTCTTCAAAGAATACTTCTGTTGGTGCTGCTCAATAGCAAGTAACCTATAATTGATGTGGAATCTCATTCCCAGATATTCTTCAGTTGATTTGAACAACTGTGGCATCACAGACCAGTCCACACACACTTTCATGTGCTTCTGAAGATTTTCTCTGAAAACCTTGGACGCTATAATGTTTTTTTTTCTCTGTAGAGAGAACACTGCAGGAGGGCATGGAGAAAATTTCAGTGTATCTTCTCCAGTCAGCGTAATTATGCTAGCAGTGAAGTACAGAAATTAAGTATAGAATACCTTTTAACTATTTTTTATATATGAGGAATAGGCCATGTGTCTAACCCATGAATGAGGGAATACAAGCATTGCCTGTATTCAATTTTACATTCCTCATGTTCCCAGCTGCAGATCAAAAAAGCTTTCAGGCAACATGATGAAGTTTCTCCTCACTACTACTTCTGTTATGTTCAATTCATCAAATAGTTTCATTAATATGTAGTACATGAGTGTCTTAAGATTAGAAAGTGGAAAAAGTAAATAGATCTCAAAGAGTGAATTATGTTCACAATAAGCTTCTTAGTGGCGTTGTGTAATTGAGCATGGGGGAAACACAGTTTTTGCAATGTTGTAAAGATATACGCATGACAGTTATGAAAGCATCCGAAACAAATGGGAATATCCATATTCTCAGGTCATACCCTTAGTAAAAAGTGGTTTAAAATAAAGCAAAATCACTAGAATTCTGTATTCTGGAAGTATCACTGAGTCTTTAATAATATTGACTGTTCTCATATAAAATCAATCATGCCTTGAACTCATCCACTCTCTTCCCTTTTCCCTTACCCTTGTTACTAAATACCCTGAAAAAACACAATGGATATTTTCATCAGAAAATATCAACCGTTCTCTGAAGAGATGAAAACAACGCTACCATCTTCTAAAAATGTTTTGTTTACTTGTCTGGAGAGAGTACTTTTATATTTTATTCATTAATAGTTTTAAATTACATGGAGATATCCAATTATGAATAGCAATAGACATAATGACATCCCAGGGCCTTTACAGAATGTCTGCTAAGTCGTTCTCCTTTTGTAAACAAACAAAAACCAAAAAGAAAACAATTAGAGGAAATGATCCATTATTCCAGAAAGTTCACAGGGGCAAGAATTTCAGCCCTTTCTGCATCCTAAAATAAACAAATAAAAGTGAATTGTACAGAGGGGAGGAACTTCATTACATTTCCTAATAATGGCATATTTGAGAGCCCATTAAGAGCAATACCCAAATAGTCCCCCCTGTCAAGATCTCATTTTATAACAAAGACAGCGGAAAGAAAAGAAAAGGATAAAGCTTTTGTAAGGATGGCATTTTCCTTTTTATTGTTATGATTTCTTTTTATTAACATGTGATAATACTGTCCAGCAGGACATTATCTATTAGTCCTTTTACTTAAAGGACCTTGCCCACTCCTAAATATATTTGCATGCCCATAATAGAATGGGTTCTGCAGGTAAATATACTGATACTTATTTCTGCTAAAAGTAAAACTTTATACTTTCAAAATATTGGGAATGATGTAGATTCTGCATGAATTCTGGTTTTAAATCCTGAGCTATACAGAGTGCCCAGAGAAGGATGCAGGATGAGGCAGGCATCTTTATACAGTCCCTTCTGCAGCTGCTACTAACTCTGTAGGAGCCAAATTTGGATTTCTTCTTATTATCATACTGAACAGCTCTGTGACTATCTCATGTATAAGTCTCACTGAGATCCTGAAACTGCGGTTCCGTCACTTACCTTTCTGAAGAATACTATCGAACAGGTCTTCTCTTTGAGATCAGGTGCAGCAGAAAAATCCAGTGTTATACTTTCCTCCAGGGCATGGCCACAGTTAAAAGAGCCATCAGCTCTTCCACATGTTTCTCAATAGTTCAGTATTTTGGTAATCTAATACACAGCTCTCAAGTGTGCACTCATTTAGACACTGTGAGTATTATGGTGGTCTGGGAGATGCTCTTGTTCCCTCCAATTAAAGCTGTATCAGTGTCTCTAAAGATTTATTGGGTGAGCAAGGTTCTCTAACCTACAGGTTGGGACACTCATTTGGAATTAGATATACCAGTGTTCCAGTCTGGGTTGTTGGTTTACACATTAAACTGCCTTTCCCTGTCACTCTCATAGCCATCAGCTCTCCGGTCTACCTCCCTGTCATATTCCGTAGTGGTTTTGCACCACAGAAACCTTGACATATGCATTTGTGTATCACGTATATTTTAAAAATACCAGGAACTGCTTTGCAAAACTTCTCATTATTCAAAGGTTGATGTAGACCAGTTATTTCTAAAATTCAATGTGTTGGAGGGTTCTACAAGAATAAAATATCTTAATTATTGTTGGGATTCTTGTATTCTCTGTTTCAGGGAAGATAAGTTGACTTCAGCCCTTACTTTTCCATATAATTTGTCTTTACCTTATTTATTCCAACAGCTGACTGTCTGCATTTTACATTATTTTCAAATTAGTAGAAAGTTTGAGCAAACCACATTTAAATTACCAACACATATTGTTTTCATGTAATGAAAGAGAGCTTAATAACGTTCCTCTGGGTGATATAATTTATAAGGTCTTGAGACTATATTTGGCAACAGTCTATGGGGACAAATTACTATGTAGATTTATAGAACTTTGCTCATAGACAGAAATGCAAACATTCCTCCCAGGAGTCATAACTTATTTCATTCAAGACTGTAAAAAGGTGACAAAGTTGGGTCAAACTTACTGCAGGCTCAGAATCCTCAGGAGAAGCTAAAGAAATAATGGTTTCTATAGCAACTAAACGGACCGACATTATGTTTATTAATTACATATACGAACAGCAGAAATTGCAGGAAACAAAATGTTGATGATGAATCAGGACCTCACACTGGGACTGAGAAGTTATTTCTTATAATGAAAATTGTGAGTTACTTTGTTCTCTCTTACTATGAAACAATAGCAGTAAAGCAGAAGCAGCTAATCTGGTACCTGCTGTCTACAGGTACGATTTTTTGTCAGAGCTGAAGGATTAGATGCAGTTACTCTAACATGTGAATGCTATCCTTTTTTTTTTTTTTCTTTTTTTTTTTTTTTTTTTATTTCATCCCTTTTAGGTAGAATTATTTTGATTAGGTCATAATTTTTAGGTGCATGGACCTTGGTCTTCTGGTTCAGT
>JAAGNO010008288.1:30931-75624 GCA_033439905.1 Ceryle rudis
ATTGTTATTAATTACATCTACGAACCACAAAAATTGCAGGAAACAAAATTTTTTTTTCTTAATTCAATTCCTTTCAGGTAGAATTATTTAGATTAGATCATAATATTTAGGTCCATGGACATTGGTCCTCTGGTACAGTCATCCCTGTCTAAAGGGGGCATGGCAGGATTTGGTACTACAGGAATAAATTTTTACCTCTGTTGCTTTTTTGATTTTTGTCTCTTTGGGCTTTGTTTTGGTTTTGGTTTCTTTCTTTGTTTGTTTTTGTTGGGTTTTGGGTTTTTTTTAACAGGGACTATTGACCATGAAATCTCTGAAGAAGTGATACCACTTTGGAATGAATAGTGACTTCAAACACCTGGCCTTGTAGTCCTATCCACACTCTAGCCTCTTGTCAGTGATATAAAATCCTTACTGAAATATATCACATGTTCTATTTTCTGTTACTCCTATAATTCTCTCTGCATAACAGAACAAGCAATCAATTTTTCTGGTAACATAAATTCTTTGTATACCTGATATACTTACTACTTGTAAAATCATTATTTTATCTTGCAAGTCTTTTCCCATCCATCCTCTACTTTTCAACTTTTATTTGTCTATTAAATCATGAGAACAAACTTTCAGGAAATGCTAAAGCTGCAGCTATTATGAAAGAGCTGTAGAACATTTTATTATCTTTGATGCTTTTTAACTTTCTAGGAGATTGAGATGAAGAAAATGTTTGGAACTTTAAAGATCTTAATGATGGATTTCAGTACAACCAAACAGCATGACTGGAATTAAGTGGCAGCTGACAGAAGAGGTAATAATTGCAGCAAAGAAACCCAGACTGCAGTGTGCCTGTAAGCTGAACGACCCGTTGCTGCTACTAGTGGTACAGAAGAGTGAATTCTAATAGGAGTAGGAGTTGTGCCAAAGTGACTTCTGTGATAAGCTTCTCTTCTGCCCTCTTGCCAGCCTGCAAGCAGCAGCATTGAATACAATTTCTCAGTGTTGCTGGTTGTGGCAGGATACTCCCCTACCCTTTTCCAGTTCCACCCTTAGCAGCTGCCTTCACTAGGGTCCTTACCAGCAAAACTGCCTGAAACCATTTGCAGGAGAACTTTGGGGCTGGCAGAGGAATGTTTGTGGCACGTTTGCGGGCAGACAAGCTCATGCTGACCACAGTCCAAGCCTATCTTCCAAACCAGGGCAAAAGTATAGCCACAGTCAGCATTGTGCCCAACCCTCCTGCTTGGAGGGCTTTACAACATGACAACAAGGTGATCTGGGTGATGGAGCACAAGCAAAAAGAGTTTGAGTTCCTGCACAAGGCAGTTTAGAGGCATATGCTTGAGTCCAGGTACCACTTTAAAGCCATGGGAGTCAGTAAAGGGACCAGAATGGAAATGAACATTTTCATTGGTACACCTCCAAGTTTTGTACTGTTTCTATTGCTAACTGAACTGTCGCACAACTAGAACCCATCACATTTCCTACAACTGTGTGAGTGTTAAGAGTGGAAGAAACAGCTCTGAAAGAACCTCACAGTGTTACTGCCAGCTTTTGAAGAAAGCTAATAACAACAACAGCTGGGGCTGGCAAACAAAGAAAATCTAAACTCCAGTATGCATTAACGCTGAAAACAAAAGGTAAAAGCTTTTTTTTTTTTTATTGTGGTTACTTTTTTTTTTTTCCAAAGACTGTTTACAGCACATTTCTGCTAGATAAAATCTTCAGCATTGCAGTTTTTACAGTGTCAGCTATCGGTAGAAGATGGCTTCCAGTCTGCACCAGTCAGCACATTACCATATTGTTGCAGTTGGTGTGAATGATCTTCAAACAGGCTTCAGCTTAGCCAAGCACATGATATTCAAACTTGAATGATGATGCACTAGAAATGCAAAGAAATAAATGGGGAGATTGTTTCTTGGTTGGAAGCTCATACACTTGGGTACATGAGCAGCTCATAATTTTCATGTAAGAATCTTATCTGTGCAGGAACTCTATGGAAACAAGATGAAAAAAAAAAAAAAAAAAGAGCTGTCTCTCATTGTACTCACAGCCCTGACTCTTCAGACAACTGTGGGATGCTTGCCTTAGAAAAATGTGCGTTAGTTGGCACAGAATGTCTGCAAAAAACTTTCACAGAAGAGCAGGGAATAAATAATAAATGATAATAGCATATAACTCAAAGTTATCTTTAGATCTCAAGATGCTTTATGTAGCTATCCTCATGACACTGAGACAGAGAGAGGTGGAATATTTACTCTCTATCACACAGCAGATCATTAGCAAGGCCAGGAACAGTAGCAGGGTATCTTGAGACCAAATCCACTGCCTTATCCCCAGGACCTGTTCTGCCTTCCACTACTGGCAGCTAAGGAATGCCAGGGAGGTAAAGCACTAACAGTCCTAAGCCACAGTTAGTCCCATATAGCTCATGTTGTTTTGCATGTGCAATCTAGAGAAAAAGATAAATTACAAGTTTTTTCGAGCTGAACCTTCATCATTATTATGATTGTTTCATTTACTTTCAAGTGAATTTGCCAAAAAACACCAAAGCTAAAACTGGTATTCAGAACTTATTTATTAGGTTTTCAAATGTTTTCAAAAAGCATTGCCTCTAAAATTTTGAACAAATCAAAACAGTTGGGAGAAGTTTGTGTGCTTGCATGTGTAAACAAATAGGACTTAATGACAAATATGACTTTATGTGACAGGATCTAGCAGCAGGCATTGTTGAATTTAACAGCCATTGCTGTTTCCATAAGTCTAGGGCTTTTTTACTAGATTAGAGGAGATCTATTTTAAAAAAAAATAAATTACCAAATCAGACAGGCTACACTTACAGAGAAGGACAGTTAAGTTTGATTTTCATGGCAGAACTAACCTTACCCAATGGCTCCAAAGAAAATAATACCGGTGGATATTGCATAAATGAACTCAGTAAATATACATAAGACAGTGGAAAAATTCTGCAAACCTTCAGGACAGTTCGCATAAGACTTATGTAGACATGCTACTAGAGCCATTGTCCACAGACAGCTTTATTAAAACCACCTTAGAGTTATGAAGAAGCAGACAGTGACCATGAGTAGGTAACCAACTGTAATAGTGACGGGAAATGTCATTAAATGTCATTAAGGCCAGACATAACCTAAATGATGGCCGTATGTTTAGTATAATGGAAGGATGTTATGAGTATATGGCATTTCCTTTAAGGACAGTAGCAGATTTAGACCAGTAAATTCATTCAGCAGTAATGGCCAGATGAGTAAGGAAGTAACTGGTTGTACTGTCAAAAAGATTCATAGCAAACCTACAAATATAAAACCTTTAAATGAAAAGGAAAGCAGTCGCCTTTATGAGGTGCAAAAAGAGGTTGAAGTCTGAATTGCTAGAAAAGCACTTACACAAAGCCTGTTTCTTTCGGTTTCACGACGGCCAAATAACTAAGGTTTTAACATGTAGAATGAATTTTAATTTCTTCAAAAGAGCAACAGAAAAGCCAGTATTTATATAAATCCCACTACAGTCTTCTGTTTCAAGTGGAAAATCAAGCGACCATTTTATTCCAGAAATCCATGTATCCCACTGCCTTTATTCTGTCCAAATAGGAAAAGCAAGAACAACAAGCAAGGTCTGGAGACTAGCTATACCACACCTTTAAATTAGAAGCCTTATATCTGAAGTGAAAGAAGAGAAAGATGCCTTTGCCATTAGGAAAGTTACAGTTTGATATGAGTTGTTTTTCATTTGGTTGGTTGGTTTGGTTTGTACCTTTAAATCTTGTGGTAAAGGGCATTGTTTCTGGATAAAGAGAAGTGACAGAAACAATTACAGTAAAAAATAAACAGAATGAAAATGTAAGAAGTAATTTAGCAATGGGGAGCCTTTTTAATAGTTATGCTATTTGCTCCTAATCATCAAATGATAAATAAATAGACTTGCAAATATCCTTAGAAGAGCTTAGTATTTATCAGGGATAAAACCAAGAGAAATCACCACAATTCACAATTTCCTATCTTAAATTTACTTTTCAGTGATCATGCTGATATTAGAAAAAATGGAGACTGTTTTCCCAAATTGCACTTATGAGACGATGGGCCAAATGTGTTCTTGGAGCAACTGCTGAAAGCAGTGACATAGTACCAGGAATGACTTTAGCTTCACAGGTTCAGCCTTTGTAGGGACAACAAAAGAACTCTGTGGGCTGATGCATAATACAGCAGGACTAAAGCCATTAATCCATTCTTTTAGCAAGAGAGCAATTGAAAACTGTGGGGAAATTGGAAATGTGTCAGGTTTCTGGTATGCATTAGCTATGTTAGATGTTAGTGATAAAACTCATGTTTCTCCAGTGAATGTTAAAAAGATGAAGTTAGACAATAAAATTAAAAATATTAAGAAAAATCAAAATGAGTTGGGTTTTTTTTTCCAAAATCCTCATCTATTTAAATACTCTGGGCTGTACCACCATGGTACAGGACACAGTTACAGCACATTTATACCCTCCCCCAGGTTTGTAGAACTCCCACTGATTTTAATGAGTGAGAACAAGCACCATGTCAGCAGGTGAGACCTGTTCTAAGAGAAAACGTGATTTCTATCCAGACCCTGAAAAGTGTTTGGCAACTGGGATTGTGAATCTTTGATGCTTTTTGATGCAGAATGTTACTCTATGTCCTCACTCTGTAGAATAAGTCATAGTTATTACACTTTCCATTAAAAAAAAAAAAAAAAAAAATGTATCTAAAAAGAAGGAAAAAGTAAGTATTTTCAGGTATTTAGTGCCCCAACTTAGAATAAGTCCACCTTCTGAAGAGTAATTATTTTTCTTTTGCAAAGGAATGATAGTTGATATTCTGGAGAAGCAAAAGTTCTGCTATAATGCTTTTCGAGAAGGTGGGATGGAAAACAATACCCACAATTCTTAACAGGAGACACTTAGCAGTAAATGTTCTGCCCTGGAGATTCAGAGATTGTCTCCATTGTCATGTTTCCTAGGCAGGAGACACTGGAGAATTATCCCCCTTTCAAAGCATACATTTTTCAGGGGATGAATGAAAGTAGAAATGAATGCCTAAACTGGGAGGCCTCGGACCTGTGGTAACCAGAATATAGACATGGAAACTGCAACACCTTTTGCTTACCATGATCTTTTCACTTGCATAGACTTTTAGAAATGCAGACAACTTTTTTCCTCAGTTGGATACTATTTTGAGAGACTATAATTGTGATGATACCAGAAAACCCCAGCAGATTTAAATGAACAGTGCTTATCCAAGATTTCTGCAGTCTTTGCTGGTAGTCTTATGGTAACCCTTTGGTTTTATGGGTGGGATTGAAAAAGAATGGTTTTTTCTAAATCAAGAAGAAGAAACCAAGAATCCACCTTCATATAAAGAATTACATGGGTAGCAGATTTGCTGTAGTACATGAGAGAAGCCCATTCAGTAAGGCTTTCTCTGGAGCTTATAGTAAATAATTATTGTTGATAAGTTCCTTGTTATCACAAATGTTTGGAAGTAAACTCCTGAAATTCAGTAATTCAGGGTCCTGTCCATCCACTGGACTCAATAGTTATTGCCATCTTGAGGTCAAGGGTAGAAAAGGAGACTAGCGTTGTTATGACTAATTTAGGTACTTTAAAACATGAAGGTATTACAGTTAAGAATTCGGTTTTGGGTCAGATGTCTAAAAATCTGGGATAAGAAAAAGTGATCCTTAACCAGGATGCCTGAATTCTCCCAGTATGGAAGGTGTGGGGTCACTCCACAGGTTGATCCAACCCACAATGATAGGTATGGATTTTATTTGATTGAATATGGAATTGACAAACTGTAGGTACCCACAGTCATCTAAACTTTCTGATGGTGTACTGGTGGTGAGCATTGTTAAGTCTGAGGCATCTCTGGATGTTGACGGATATCCAGGCTAAAGACAGCGAAGCTCCAGATGAGAAATGGGCTGCTGTCATCATGTATTAGGGTCCCTCTGGGCGTATTAAGGCAAATGAAATTAGGTGTCATGAGAAGTTTCAGAACAGGCGAGCCGGCATCTAGCATGTTTAGATACCTACAGGATTAGAACATGACAGAGAGTAAACAGTCCAATCCCTGTCTACAGCACAGCAGAGTTTGAGGTGACAGCTTCCCCACGCAGTCGTAGAATCATAGAATTGTTTAGGTTGGAAAAGATCTTTAAGATCATTGAGTCCGGCCATTAACCCAGCACTGCCAAGTCCACTACTAAACCACATCCCTAAGTCAGAGTGGTCTGAGTAGAAACAACATTAGGCATGATGAGTAACATCAAGATGGGGTATGAATCACTGCAAAGATTGCAAATGCCACCTTTCTACAGAGCGTAATATTTTCAAGAGCTCCAAAGTAGATATTTTATGGTATATTCAATATGGTATTTTAGATTAAAAGACAAGGCCAAACAAAGGAACGCCTTTTTGTCAGCTTAGATGCAGTTTTCTTTTAAAAATGAATGCTTGCCATTGCTCTTAGTGGTTTTTTTCTCTCTTTAGCTGCTCTATATAAAAAATTTTGAGACAGTTAGGTCTAATTATTCAGCTGCCTTTAAGAATACGGACATCAGGTCACAGACTAGTTTCATTTAACCACTAACGTATTAAGTGTAAAAGAAAAATAGCTTTGTAAATGACAGTTATCCCTTTTCTATTGTAGTGTCACTGACCCACGTCTTGTTATAGAGCACATTTGCCACAGTGGTTTGAAAGGTCAAGAACAATTTTTTGCTTTTCAAAATAAGTCACTAGTCAAGACTGGGTTTAGATACACAGATAACAAAAGCAACCATTAAAATATTTCATTCAAACAAAAGGAAGGCTTTTCATCATTAGGTTTACTTTCATGTTTGTCTTAGGTATAGCAGTTGGTTAAAAAGGTCAACATTCACCCAATCTTACTACAGAGTGATATCAGAAATGATAGCACTTTCTTGCATTTTGCAAGAGAAGTAACTAGAATTATGTAAAGATTACAATAATTTTATATAAATGAGACCTAAAAGAGTGCATATGTATTTACACACAACTTCGATTCATTTCATAATACAGTACTTGGCCAGCTTAATTTGCTCTTCATCTATGAGCTCACCTATCTGCATGTTTCTCTTGTCATTATACCACAATTCATCTAAAAGCATAATGGTCTAGAAAGCCAGCAGTTAGTGTTATAGATTATTTGGTTGTTGTGGGGTTTTTCTGAACCCAAAAGTGATTACATAACTTTTACATGAATGGCTGCTATTGTCTCTATCTTTTCTGCTTCCATTTTTGTTAAAACCTCTTAGAAATTTCACTACATTTATAAATGGTGCTTTGACACGCAGGAAGACTGTGTATTACATCTTTCATGACAGAAAACTTTGAGCAGAAAATAACTGCCTTTCCAACCGATACCATCTAAGACCACAGTCAAAAGTTTCCTCCTCTAGAACCAAATGGCAGTTATCTTTGTGGAACTGAGAGGATGTAATATGTTAACTGATGTTTACATACTACATGACCGTGGAAAAATGCACATCTATTGCTATCGTTCTTCAAGCCAACAAATCACTCATGTATTTCATGTGTGAGTAGTCATATATAGTTTCATAAAAATTCCCACCTGCCTAGAGACATACGCGTGCTACTTAAAAGCTTTGCTAATGGTAAAGAGGAATCAAGTTGTGTCGCATCATCTCCCATACTTCTTAAGAGAGACAATACAGGCATTCATTTGCCTGCACCATTACGCTTCCCTTTTTTTTTCTCTTTAAAGTGCCCATCCAAGGACTTCATTATTAAAAAAAATATCTCCATTATTTCCTGTTTGAGACAATGAATGGTAAAATCTTTGAAAAGTGATCATTTGAGTCACTTATATTCTAGTAGCATTGAAAGAAGGGATAAGAAAAGTGCTAAATATCATCTTTTTTTATGTACCCTTATTTTCTGTATTCACTATTTGGTGGCATTCTTACCCACAAGCCTTACCAATGAACAATAAGCCACAGGAATGCAGCATAGTCAGTGAAAACTCATGGGATTTTTCAACATATTAAGTGACAGAAGCCACAGTTTTGGGGTTTTTATTTGTTGATTTTGGTGGTTCATTTTTCTTGGTGTTTTGTTTTTTATTTTGGTCTGTCTGTGGTTTTTTTGCTGTTGTTGCTTTTTTGTTTGGTGGGGTTTGCTTTTGGTTTTTTGGGTTTTTTTTGTGTGTGTGCGTTTGTGTTTTGGTTTGGCTTGGTTTTGTTGTTGTTTGTTTTAATTGCTTGTTATTGTTTTGTGACATTTTTTCCTTTTTTTTTGGTTTTGTTTTTTTTTCAGTTTTGGGGTTTTTTTTGTTTGTTTGTTTGTTTTTTTAACTGGGAATGTTGAAGGATAAAATAAAACTTCAGTATGATTTCTGTGCTATGTTTTAAGTTATAAGTATGCCTAATCATTCCACTGAATTAGGTCCTTTCTCTGCTTGGGCAAGAATTAACAATAAATTGGAGACTTAATTTGGATTATTTTCAATGTCTGGTAGGTTAGAAAAAACAAAGAATCCTAGCTTTTGTGTATGCTTAAGTACTAAATTTCAATGATGCCATTCACACTCAAGATGGATAGATCACTGACACTAACTTTGCGTCCCCCCCCTTTTTTTTTTTGGTAAAGAATGTTGCTAGTCTTTAGTCCTTTCTTCTCTATTATCATTTGCAGGCTAGATTGAGACCTTAATGTCAGTGGTGTTGTCTTCACCTTACTGTTACATCTATAGGATCAGGACAAAACCTACGACAGACTTCTCTGCTTCCACCACATGAATTAATCAAAACAACTGTGATATGAAAAATGCTGTGTGTTTTCCCCTTTTCTTCCTATACAGCTGCATGTAGTTACAGCTACTTGTTAGTGGACCTCAGGGATCTGAACGCTGTGTACCAGAGCTGGTTCATGCCAATTATTATGTTGACTGATGAAACCGCCTTGTATCATTTCATTTGTGCATACGAACAGCAGGTGAATGTTATAGTTTATGATTTCCAATTATAAATCAAACAGACTGAATTCTCAGTTCTCTTAATAAGGGCTGTAAAAGCAGTGAAGTGTGCGGAGACTACTGCTCCTTGTGAAAAAGAGTTTGAGATTAGATTATATTGATGTGGGGTTTTTTCCCCACCTCCCTGTCATAGCTAGCTTTTAAGACCAAAATTGAAAATTAATTAGAGAAGGAATTGAATGGAAAGAAACTAAAACACCTAACTACTGAGACTTCTATTTAGGGATTTAAACCATAGAAACCATAGAAAACCATAGAAAAGTGTACCGCACTGGTACACTCAGATGACTTAGTAATATGTGGTTGGCTTTGTGAAAAACATTTTTTCTTTAGATGGACTTTCAAGCCAAAAATGTTCAATAAGGTAGTAGGGGTAAAAGGCTCTCAGTTAACAATCCAGCTTCAGGCATAGACTGAATATGTAGAAAGCTTGGCTTTAAATTTTACTTCTGTCTGATCAGATTTTAAAGCTCATCACTCTGGAGAAAGACGTAGCCATCAGGGAGGAGGACATTGTGTTGAATTATCACTGTGATTGTGTAAGTCCTGAGCAGCCACTGGGTCAAGGGTTGGAGTCCCAGAGCTCTGCCCTGATGCATAGGTGCCTTACTCACTGGGCTGGTGAGTCAATCTACTCTTCTGGCTTAACTGACATCGCCAAAGGTGAGAGACTGAGTATTTTCTTGTCTTAAAGGCCTTCCACATCCTTCAGCCTCAGAGTATCTTATAGACTGATGCTTACAAACTTCTCACAGAAAGTATTTCAAAACACTTTGGAAAGAAGACACTAAACATACAGTTTCTATACTAACATACTGATAAAATATTTCTATGGCAGAATGTAGTTTTTTCATTTATTTGTTTGTTTCAGTCCAGACTTGTATATGATTGCCTTCCCCTCAAGCCAGAATATTTACATTTTTGAGATTACTATATCTTTGGTCAATAATTGGCAAAAAAAAAAGTAATCCTCTGTTAATTATGAGGCTTATAAGACATCACCATCTATGTAAGTGCCTGTCCAAATATCCTAAGCTGAAATATGGTGAGAAGGAACACAACAATTTAATCTTTCTGTGAAAATTTACTTCTCCCTTTTGGCTGTATATAGAATATAAGCTTCTAATATAGAAACCAAAGTTTTATATGAGAACCAGACAATAGGAATTCCTCTCTTTGCATGTGCACTTTTGCACATAGGAGAGGACAGAAGTTGTGGTAGTAGATTTGACTCCTATTTTAGGATCCTCCTTGAAATGAACCTCCAAGACTGTCCACAAGCTGTACTAACATGGATTGATAAGACCTAAGATTCTTTACAGACAAAGCAGACAAGCTTTGATGGTAACAGTACATCACAAATAACATCAAAGGGACTGGATTCAGTTACTGAAGTGGAATCTTCAGATTCAGATAAAATTTTCTGGAATAGTTATTCTGCTAGCCATATTTGTAGTCCACTTTTGGGTTCCCTACCACAGGAAAGACTGGACATGTTGAAGTGAGTCCCTCAGATACCACCAAGATGGTCAGGGAGGTGGGATACACAAACCAGAAGCCAAAGTCAACTGATCTAGGTTATCTTGGAGAAGAAAAGACTCAAGGTGGACTTAGTGTTTGTCTTAGTTTCGCCCCAGCTGGCAGTGCTTGCTCACATCCCCCCACCCTCCTGAAGGGGAAGGAAGAGGGAGAAAAGTGCAAAAACCCATGGGATTAAGATAAGGAGGTTTTAATACAACAAAGCACCAAGAGAAACAACAGCAACAATAATAACAGTGAAACAATAGATCAAAGAAGCTGTAGCAAACAAAGAGAAGTGGATCCACAGACCATCCCCCCAGACTGCTCCTAACCTCCCACAGTTTTCCCAGCCTACCCTCCCCCATTTCCTTATGTACCGGGAGTGACATCAGTATGGTATAGAATAGCACTCTACCTGGTAGGGTCGTCTATCGATTGTGAGTCCCCTCCCAAACTCTGGTGAAAATTAACCCGATCCTAGCAGGGAACAGGAGACTGTTCTCTACAGTTGCTTAAAGGGAAGTTACAGAGGAGATGGAGCATCTTTCATATGCACAGAAAAAGGACAAAAAAACACATGGTCACAAGTAGGGAAAAAGGAAATTCTGGTTAAATATTAAGAAAAAAAGAGCACTGATCAAGTGGGCAAACAAAGGAGCAGGCTGCACAGGGAAATTATCCATTCTTGGAGAGAATCAAACCTTGACTGGACAAAGCCCAGCTCTGGGATTTAAGTTATCCCTGATTTGAATTTGGGGACAGAGGGAAGGGAACATTGGGCTAGAAACCTCCAAAAGTGTCTTCTGACCTAAATCACTTTGCCATTTTCTAATTCTATTCTGTAATTTTGTGATTTATGGGGTTTTTTCCATGTTTCAAATTTGAGGGAGTGACTGGGAAGGAGGAACTTGCTCGAATCATGTATTAGTCTGAGCACATACAGTCATTTTTTTCAAATGATACAGTATCTTATTCTTCTTGTCCCTGCAATTTTGTCTAGTCAGTGCTATGAGAATTGTCACTGAGTGGGTGTAAGTCATATCATATTAGGTTCCTTATGTGTATGCTTCCCATGCTAAGCTATTTTTAGAAGGTTTTTTTAATCCTATTGACCGGGGATCAGCAAGGACCAATTTGAATTTAGCTCTGCAGCTACTGACAAGAACAAGAGAAAAAGAACAATATTCAGCTCTTATTTTTACCTAGTTTTTCAGAGAGTTATAACAGTCTGAGATGTACTTTCACTGACTGCAAGAGTCACATACTAATGAGATCCCCAGGTAGATCTACCAACAGAGGCGTACAGTAGCTGAATACTGTGCTTTATTATTTCTTATGCATATCTGTGGTGCGTTATGCAGATTAAAAAAGAGATGTGCAGATTTCTGAAGGAAGTAGAGTAAGACTGATTGTTTTCCCCTTTGAGTACCCTTTTGTTTAACTAACAGTAGATGTGCAGAACAGTTCAAAGGTCAAAACTGTGGGAAAAATCTCTTTAAAAGATGCAGTGCCACTCAAAAAAAAAAAAAAAAAAAAAAGCTGCATAAAACGTATTTAATGAAATCTTGAAATCTGAATGTCTTACCTGTTCATTGATTTTTTAACAGACTTGTTTAAAGCAGTGAAATCACACATCGCAAAATGCCTTTTTTATTCTTTTTTCTTTCTTTCTTTTTCTTCTTTTTTTTTTTTTTTTTTTGGTTATATCAGGGAGTTAATAAGACACTGTAAAGGTTTTGTCAAAGATTTACAACTACATAATTAATACCATCTGGTGTTTCAGAAAAGACTAATCTGATTTAGGATGAACTATGAAAATCACAGGTCAGCATCAAGAAAATTTATTTCTAGGTTACCAAAACCATAAATATAAGATACTGAAGTTTTCAGCTCACTATGTGAAGGGTTCTGCATGTAATTATATATTTACTTGTTTAAGTTCATTGTGCATTGGAATATAAGAAATTGTCCTGAAAATGACACTTCTAATTTCTTTTTAAATATAGTCAGGTTCTTTTTTTGGATCATTTTCCTTCTATTTGAAACTAGTTTAACTTAGGGAATATTTTTGTCTATCAGATTTCCCTCTGTATAAGTCTAGAATGTGCATTGTCATGCAGCATGAAGCTCCTCTTCTTTAAAGGAGACACAAGTTTACAGTGACTCCAGTGACTGAACTCTACAGTGCTTGTGCAAAGGCTATCTGGTTGCTCTGCAACTACGAATCAATGATTTCAGTTCCAGATGTAATAATTTTTTGCTACTCTTTGCTTAAGTTCATAATTAGACTTCAAAACTCATGCAGGTTATTACCATAAGCCTGTGAGTAACTTCTCTGATGAAAAAGCAGAGAAGAATGTCAAGTAAATTAGACCCTGTCTCATGTTCTGGTAATCCATCACCAATAGTTAGCTCTACCTCCACACTCCACTGACACTAGCAACTTTCAGCTGATCAGCACCTGGATGAGAGCAATCTGAATAAAGCTGCATGCAACATGGAGACAAAATTGGGTCCTTTAGTCATATTACTAGCTAATCGTCCCGCATCACCAGAGTCAGAGCTTGGGAACCTTGCGAAGAAGTGAAGTTTTGGACTCACTTCCAAACAACGTACGTATCATCTGCCCCCATTCAGAGAGCATGCTAAAACTATCAGATCAGGAAGATTATATTTTGACATCCCTTGGCATCCCTGTGTGCCAAATAACTGCACACTTTGCAAAACAGTAACCCTCAGGATCACAGCAACTTTTAGAAAAGGCATTATACTTGAATGCTAACCTATTCTACCTAGTTGTGCCTCAGCTATCACTACACAGACTTACCAGCTGTCTCCTTTTGATAATGCCAGTCTGGATTTCCAGTCAGGTACCCCAGTAGAAATGTGGGCTGCTCAGCTTACAAAGTGCAAGAATGGGGTCTTGTCATAGATATCTATGGGTTCAGGGGATGATACTAGTGCCATGAAGGCTTGATTCAGACAAATCTGATAAGTAATTCCCTAGACACGTCAAACAGCTAGAAAACAGACGGCAGTAAACAGACCCAGGATTGTAACTAGGAATGGCAAAAGGCAAGTGCCGGTTGTTTCCTAGACATGGCGCTCATTTTTACTGCTTTTGTCATCAAATTCGTGTCTGCTGGTTTTGGAAGAAAATATTGAGTGCTTATATGTCATTGAAAAGATTGCAAAGGTGGAAGGGAAATGAACTGCTGGAAGAAAGATGTAAAATGTGGGCACATGTTCACAAAATTGTCCATGGAAAACAATAGTGCAGCTGAGTGAAACTGACCCTGGTACAAAAATAAGTAAGGTTTGATGCCATAATCATCGACATTATGTTATCAAAACCACTGGAAGCTGGGGTCAAATGGGGTGGAAACAGTCCCTTTTATGACAGCAATTAAAGTAAGAGTAACAAAGAAAAATTAAAATGACACTGGTTCTTTTTCCATACATTTTCTGCTTTTATTTTCCCTTTTAATTTTGCTTTTGTGTTTTAATTCACCATACTTAATAATTTCTAAGTGGCTTTAAATACATTATCTTAAAGCCTAACATTAGCATCGAGTTAATCTCTGATTTCATATGTAGACTTACCTTTTAACATGGATGCGAGAAAGATTTAGTTAGTATTAAGTGTCTATTGTGAGCATTCAGATGAGTTGTAATTAATTTCTACTCATGAAATTCTTTATAACACCCATGGGAAATATTTTTACTGTATTTGTGAAAATATTTGTAACATGTTTGAATAAAAAAAAAAAATCTTTTCAATTTCAGCTGCAGAGCTTTTTCCTTGATACACAAAAATAGCTATGCTTGAGTGACCTAGCTAATGATGAATTCAAGGGAAAATTCTCCATCTCCCCAAACATAACTGCTAAACAAATATGTGCCTACAGGCTTTTCATCACACCTCCCTTGAAAATGGAACAAATGGTTATGTAGCTGAATAGAACTGCTTCATTGCTCTGCTGCTCTTATCCAAGATATTGCCTCTGTTCTTGAGCAGACTTCGAAAATCTTTGAAAATCCTCAGGGACAAAAAGGAGCATTTTAATGGCTGAACTTCTTTACCTTTTGTTGCACTTTTCTTCTGTGTGTATGATAAAATAAGGTGCAACACATAAAGATAACAAATACCATGTTTTGATTATGGACGTCTACAAGAAATGCTGACATTTGGGCTGTTTTGTTGTCAAGCAATGAGAAATATGATTTTGAACAAGAAGTTCTCTGCGAGGCTAGGATGTCTAAACAACATTTGAGTAGCTGCTTCCGTTGAATTACACTACCATTAATCATCTCCACTAATTCAATAAAAACATTGTCAATACAATAAAACATTTATTTCTATTGAATTAATGAGGGTGGTTTGTTGCTAATAGGATATGACTGTATTAGGGAAACGCTTAAAGGATCAAGGTAGATTAACAAGGAAACATTTAATAAAGATTTCATGTATTTTTAAGTCTTCCCAAACCCCATGAGAAAGGAAGGGGAATATGTATTCTGAAGAGAACCACGGCATAAACCTGCTGAATGCCATCACTTTACTACTTCCCTTGGCAGTTTCTTTAAGAGAGGTGTTTTGTAACAGGAGTCAAAGGACTCAAGGGACCTGTAGTCCAGCCTTGGTCAGGTGGGTAAACAAAGACATATGACTGGACCTTTCTTGATTTTCTGCATTGTTATCTGTAAGATACGAAGAACTACACTGGCACTTCAGTTCCTTAAGATTTCCTGATAGAAATACCAAATGTGAGCTGTGCATTATTCATAAACAGTAAGGTTTTATCTTTCTGTGACTAAAGGTACTCTAACCCCTTCCCAAATCATGACTGCTTCTGTAGTGTCAGGCAGCTCATAGCCTTCCCGAAATTGCACTTACACTTTCCCTTGGTTTCAGGAGTTAATGTAATATCTGAGTAGCAGCATCTGTGCAATTCAGGCTGTTCACCTTAAGCTGAACTTCAGGCTTAGTTTCTTCAACAGTAAAATAGCTGCAACAATGCATATATCTGTCCAAGTTGACTTAAGAATTAATGACTTAATCACCAGAAATCAATTTCAGTACGAGAAGGGCTTTAAAATAATAAGGCCAACTGTTCCTGAAATGGCAAAATGATAACTTCCTGAGAATGTTTGAACAGTGTGAGGTAACACAGCTACCATAGCATGAAAAGCAGAGTAATATAGTTAATTGTCCATGGCAGAGCTTTACCTTTCTTCTGTGCCTACACATGCATAGTGTATCAGTCAAGTCAATGAAGAGGTACTAAAAGTACAGCAATTCTAGCTATAGAACACCGACCATGCATTTAACATTGGCCATGTTCTAGTACTAGTCATGGTAAAGCAAATAAGGTCTCTCCAGCATTCCACCTTGAGAAAAATTCCCATCCCTACAAGTGGTTCTCCTTACCTGAGCTTGATCTCAGTTTTGCTGTATGTGGTGAAGGTCCTGGTTTAATGCGGGATGAAGTTTATTATAGTGGTGTTAAATTGAATTGCCTTATTATTGGAGAATGATTAAAACATATATAATTCTGTGATGTGTGACTCAAGTATTCTATCTGTCCTTAGCTTCAGCCTGGCTATGGCATGCAAAGCATACTATATTGTAATGATATACCATATACCTATGAAACATATACGTATGGACTAGGTAATTTTCTTCAAGTGAATATATTGTTGTATGTTTGATGTATTAAAAAAAAAAATAATAATCATTTTACATTTTTTTTACTTATAATCCTTAAAGATTGGAAACACTGAGATGAATATGTGACAATTCTTTCATAGAAAGCAATCAGCTCATTAATATAGGTATTAATATCAGAAAAGAAAAGAAAAGAAAAGAAAAGAAAAGAAAAGAAAAGAAAAGAAAAGAAAAGAAAAGAAAAGAAAAGAAAAAAGAAAAAAACACAAGCAAAGTCTCACTCCATACTGTCTTCTTACATGGATTCTAGTACTGACTTTACATGTCATGTCTCCAGTGGCCAATATTTATCTTAACAGAGTTAGAGGGGAATCAAGGATTATTTTTTTTTTTTACTCCTTTTTGTTTAAACAGTACACCAGAGGAAAAGTAGAGCTTTTATAGAGCTTTATACAGAGAGCTGTATTGGGGATTGATTTATTTTATTATTCCAGGTTCTGTTAAACCTCATAAAGCAAAGTTAATTGTGAGAAATATCAGATCTGAACAGTCTTTAGCCTAATGAGAAGTAGGACGTTAAAGAAGGAAACAATGCTGATTGTAATGATATATTATAGAACATTCTTACACAGAAGACATCTCTTATGTTTTGGAAGCTTAGTATAATTCACAATGCAAAAGATGCAAGGTAATTAGGAAAATTCTATTGAGTTTTATTGCCTCTATCATATTAATATCCTGTAAAATATTAATTGTTCTACAAGATTAACAGTGATGATTTATAGTTCTTTTAGGGTACTGCCTTTCTGCTCTCACAAACATTGTGGATTTTGATGGAGAAAAATATCCTGGGTATTTGTTGGCTACATTAAAAAAAATATACATGAATGGACAGGTCATTAAAGAGGGCAGAAGTGCAAAAGAAGAAACTAAAAATGAAATACTGAGGTAAGTTTTAAACTGAAGGAGTCAGGGGTCAGTGTCCAAGATGGCAATGTTCATGCTATGACATCCAACTGTGGAATAAGCCAGGCCAACCAGATGAGTGAGAAATGTCCCTTAGCTGCCTTCCAAGATGAGTGCCAGAGACAAACCACCTCAGAAGGTTAGATCCACTATGGTGGTTCCTCTTGCAACCCTCCAAGGAAATCTTGCTCAATTAAATCTCTGAAATGTCTGTGCACCAATGCGCACAACATGGGGAATAAACAGGAAGAAGTAGGACCTGGAACAAGAGTGTACCCTCAGCAAATTTGCTCATGAAACAAAACTGGGAGGAGTGGCTGACACACCAGAGATCTGTGCTGCCATTCAACGAGACCTGGACAGGCTGGAGAATCAGGCAGAGGGCAACGTAAAGAAGTTCAATGAGGGCAAGTGTAGAGTATTACACCTGGGGAAGAATAACCCCATGCAACAAGTTAGGGGTTGACCTGCTGGAAAGTAGCTCTGTGAAGAAGGCCCTTGGAGTCCTGATGGACAACATGAGGTTAACCAGGAGCCAACAGTGGGCTCTAGTAGCCAAGATGGCCAGTGATACCCTGAGGTGCATTACAAAGAGTGTGGCCAGCTGGCTGAGGGAGATTCTCCTCTCCTTCTACTCTGCCCTAGTGAGGCCACATTGGAAGTATTGTGTCCAGTCCTGGGTTTCCCAGTTCAAGAGAGACAGGGAAGTACTGGAGAGAGTCCAATGGAGGGCTATGAGGATGATTAGGGGATTGGAGCATATCTCTTACAAGGAAAGGCTGAGAGACCTGGGGCTGTTTAGCCTGAAGAAAAGACTGAGAAGGGATCATACCAATGCTTATAAACACTAAAGGATAGATATCAAGAGGATGGGGCCAGACTCATTTCAGTGATGCCCAGTGACAGGACAAGTGTCAAGGGACAACAACTAGAACACATGAAGTTCCACCTCAACACAAGGAAAGATTTCTTTACTTTGTGAATGACAGAGCACTGGAACAGCGTGCCCAGAGAAGTTGTAGAGTCTCCTCTGAAAACCTTCACAACCCACCTGGATGGGTTCCTGTGTAACCTGTCCTAGATGAACCTGCTTTGGCAGAAGGGTTGGACTAGATGATCTCCAGAGGTCCCTTCCAACCCCTATCATTCTGAGATTCTGTGATTCTGTAATATAATTCCTTTTTAGTAATCTGAATTCTGCTTTAATATCAATGGGTTTCAAAATTCATCCTGCCAAACAATTCTAAAAATGGTCAGAGAAGAATTATGGTCTTTCTTATCAATGCAATCCACCTTTGTTTGTTCCTTAACATCTAAGCATATAATAAAACTTTTTTTTTTTCTCAGTCTGAGGCATTTTTATACTCCTGATAGGCCATATCATGAAAATTATCTCAGGCATTATTCCCACTGGTAAAATCACCAGGGAACAATACACTTGAAAGTTAGTGTTAAATATTTGTTGTGTTATGCTCACTCAATGATTCGTGTTTTTATTAAGTGAATGTCAAGGGAAGAGCAATATTAAAGCAATACATTTATCCTTGAATTATTAATCTTCCATGAAAATAACAGTGCTAAAGACTTCATGCGTGTGCATTACCAGTAAGGTATAAGCTTCTTGCCACGTGCTTTGCAAATGATTCATTAGAGTCTTAGCAAAATGCTTCCCTTCACAATAATGAAGTACAAAAATCTTCATGATTTTTGTGAACTAGAATAATCCGATGCTTCTCAACATGCTTATCAAGTTTCTAACACCACTACTTCTCTTCTGGTGCTTTTCCACCACTCTACTACTTTTATCTTAGTATAATTTGCCAATTAAAGCTGGACAGCTGCAAAATGTATTCAAGGAAGGAATACTCACTGCAGTCTTTCTTTCTAAAAATTAAATAACCAGAAGACTTTGGTAGAATATCAGAAAAAAAAAAAAAAAAAAGAGAACGGTTAAATGCATACGTTCCACTGTTTAGTACCACTTTGAGAGCTTTAAAAAATCTTGATAACACTTAGAGGCAGAATGATCCTGAGAGTGTTTTACAACACAACTGGTATTTAATTAGCCTCAAATCTGTGCTAGAAAGGCATATTTGTATACCCAGAGCACTAGTCTATCCAAGAGTATGCATATTAGTGTTTATATCACCATTTCATTTCTCAGTGGTACATATTATGGAGTGCTGTGTTTGGGGCAGGGGGAAAGCAATCAGCTGGAAAGGACTCTGGTGAGAGCACAGTGCAGAAATAACATTCAAGGACAGATACTAAAAATGTTAAGTAGACAATTCACAATTGCTGCTGTTTGAAATATGGGTGTTAAGATTTTAACATTCCTATTGTATGCACATGTCAACATCTGTGTACAGCTACATTCAAACTGTTGATGGCTTATGTATATCTACTTGTGTGATAGAGAGATGCAAGCACCAGAACAGCGGGAGTATGTATTATCTGCCTGCCTACAAATCCACACAATAACGTAAGTGGAACAAAGAACCAGTTGTAATCAATCAAACTTTCACTTCCAAAATATGAAGGACTTTTAGTATTTCATAGAAAAGCAAACACAGAGACAGTGCACTCCAGTGCACTTCTTTGCATTCCAGTTTTTCAGAATAAGAATCAGGAATGTGAGCTATCTTAATTGTTTAATATTAGTACTGGGAAAAATAGTGGGTTATATCTCTGTCTTGTATCACTGAGATTGGAATTTACAGCAACTACATAGTCAGTTCACAGAAAGAAGCAGGTGTTCCCTCTCACCTCAAGACAGATTAATGAAATCTCCATGTAAAGGGATGGTTTGTACTGTGTGAATCTGGTTCAGTAAATTGGGGTTCATTCTTATGAGGATCCCTATATTTTTCTGTGGCACTTATGGTCATCATACATGACAGAAAAATGCATGAGAGGATCCATTAAGAAGAAAGAGGAAATATTTGAGATGTGGATTTTCATTCTGGAGTGGCATTAGTACAATTAAAAAAAATTAAAGACTTCATGTCTACCAAGTTGTGCAACATGGCTGTGGGTAATAATGGAATGTTAGTACAAAGTTACACGAGTGGATTCCCTCCATGAATATTTCTGTCCTCCAATAAACTAAGTGAATAGGGCATTTTTGCACCACTGGCTCTGTCAGATATTGTCACATTTCTGAGTGTGTGGCAAGGCAGGACACTGAAAAAAACAAAACAAAACAAAACAAAACAAAACAAAACAAAACAAAACAGTTCTAGAAGATGCTGGGATTCTAGAAACACTTTGTAAAATAAGGGAAGTTATTACTGGTTTGGATCAAAATAAGACACGGAAGGACTTCTCTCTCTAGAGTCCTCTGCTCCTCCAATCCAAAATATTAAACAAAGACATTTTTTCTCTTTTAAACTTTAGATTCAATTGGGGGTGGCACTTGTCCTGTACAAAATTATTCCTCCAGAATATGCTCTGCTTACTTTCAGCTGAGTAACAGATCTTCCCTTCCATGTTAAATAACCTAGGAATATTTATTACCTCAAGCAAGGAGTTAATATATGATCTTAATTATAAAATGCTCTTAGATAAAACCTGTCAAGCTCTCAATAAATGAATGTAACTCCCAATGTCTCTTATTAGCAAAGTAAATATAATTAAAATTACTATAGTTCCTAAATTTAATTATCTATTCATGAATATTCCCTTACCTTTTCCAAAAACCTCATGCAATTACTATGACTGCAAGAGAAAGCTTCTAACTATGAACCAATACAGTATGATTTAAAAATAGGTTTTGGGGCACTTTTTAGGAGAAGGGAGAGGCCTGATTCTTTTCAAAGAGCTTTTCAAAAAAAAGCTCTCTTCAAAAAAAAAACAAACCCCACAAATGATCTTTCCATAAGAAATACCTCATTCTGTGCTCTTCATTGACCAGAACTATGTCTTGGGATCAGAATCTGGTTTTCACTCCTGATCTCTCTGTGACTGTATTACTTGTAGCACTTCATTCTGCAAAATGATTCACTTGGTCTCAGTTAATGATCCTGGCCCCCAGCCCTCCCCAAAATGATTAATTTCTGTGGATGCATCCGTATAGTTGTACACGCTAAACTTAAGGCATATACATTAAAGGAGTTACATGTGATAAAAATAGCAAAGGACAAAGATTTTGAAATTCCTATGCTGTGCAAGTGCCAAATAATGTCCATCATATTGCTAGATGGACAGGATGGAAAACCAGGAACAGTATCTTTTTGCAAAATGTGTTGAAGGAAAACAAGCTATTAGCACTGGACTACCTAGCAGAGCTCGTCCAGTTTGCCTTGTGTGAGTCTGCCTGCTCCATCAGCTTTCCTGCTCCCTGAACAGGAAGATGAAAATACCAAGCTTTTCCTGGGCATCTCTTCCAAGGACAGGCATATTTTCTGTGACAAAAAGTTCCTACCAAAGTTCTCTTTATCATACTTGGCACTTCTTCTGAATTTAACCTTGTGGGTGGGACCTACTTAAGGTTTTTTGAGGCCAGTCTGCAAGATGTTTATGTTGTTTTGTTCCTCAGTCTTCTGTGTGATACTTCCCTTAATAGTCCTCTTTGCACCATACCTTACTGAAGCAGCAAATTGCACACAGCGTCCTTTCTCTCCATCTGTGAGCATGTCACTCTGGCTATGTAGATCTATTATTTTTTCAGAATCCTTCTCTGAAAATGTATTTCAGGTGGCAGCAGGCATTTTGCCATAGTAGAACTCTTCAGCATGTAAATGCTGTTAAGATGTCTGATCTAACAGTGTAAAGACACTTTCTTCAGATTCAGGAAATACCAGTTCAAATCTTTTCTTTACAGTATACATAGCAGGTTGCCTTTGACAAGATGCCTAAGCTTGATAGAGCTCAGATGAGAATTTCCATGTTCAGCACCTAAATCCAATATAGTTTTCAACCAATGAATAAAATTGCCTCAGTATCTGAGCATTTTCCAGACTGTGCCTGGAATCATCTATATTTGGACATGTTGACCAGCTATGACCCTTAAGCCTTGGTGGAGCTGAGGCATTCCTCTGTATCTTCCAAGCAAGAGATGAACTAGTAGTACCCATCCTTAAGGCACTCTTAATTGCACTGGCAATCAGTATCCACATTTTATGCGGTGCCTCAATATTTGGTTGCACACCCAAGATACTAGAGCCCTATGATGATTCTCTCACTCTTCTGAAGCTTTCAAGCTGATGTGGATGAGTCTGCAATGCCTTTGTTTTCAGATCTATTTTTGCATTTAGAAGACAAGCTACTGATGTGGAGATTAATTAGTGGCATTCTCAGTATTATATCCCTGAACTTTAAGGCACTTGCAAAAAAATGTCTATTTCAGCTACGTTACTTGCATTTTCCTGGGTTTATGTCGTTCTGTTAACTAATTCTATCTATAAAAGGCACTTCCAGGAATTTCATTAAGGTATTGGGAAGCCCAGTGTACTGGAGCTGAACTTTATTCCCAGAACGATCAGCAATCTGTCAGTGGCAAGATTTCCTGGAATGGTACCAAAACCCCTGCCTATAAAGGCCAAAGCAATGGTGTCAGTCCCTCTCCAGCAAATTTAAGTGTAGTTCACTGGGAAAGTGGCAATTGTTTAGAAATCCCACAGGTATAGGTACATTGCTAAATCTTAGACAGCAAGACAGAACCTAAAGTTGTTAACTGCTGAATACTATGGCTTTCTGGTCCATCTACAAATCTCCAAAGTGTTGGAATTTGAGTACAGGGAAGCAAAGTGAGAATGAAGGTAAGGATGCATTTCTCCCTGCTGCCAGCTGAGCAGAATTTGAAATATGTATTTTTCCAAATATTTGTTAGGCATGAATTGCTGGTAAATAGTCTCAGGTTTTTAGTGTATCCTCTCTTGTTTCAAACTGGAATGAGCGGCTCAAATGAAAGTCTTTTTGGAATACAACAAATCAGATCTGTTCAGAAACATGAAAGATTGGATTCTGAATAATTAAAGGACGTTCAGATACAAAATGAATATGAAATAATAAATGTGAAACAAAATATTTTGACACTAATGAAATGTTTTTTCACTAGAGATATGAATGAGAAAGTCAAAAGGCTTCCCTTTGACATTGATTTTGTGATTAATATGACACATAGACATTTTTGATTACAAGAGAACAGCATTTTCTGCAGGAATAATTTTTTTTTTTAGCCAATTCTGACTTAAATAATTCAGGAAGTTTAAACTACTGTCTTTACTTAATTATTTCCTGGAAAAAATACTGCTCATATATCTTAAGTCCTAAACTGAGTCAACCTTGAGAATGCTAGGGGAGATTCTACACAAAAAAGAAAATGCAAAAATGTTCAAGGGGATAACAAGGGAAGATAAAAAAAGTGTATGCAAATTCCAGTAGCTTTAGAGAGGTTAATTTCACAATCTTATTCTCAACCTTTTGACATATTTACTCTGTTTGGAAACAGTCTGTCAAAAGAAGGATTTTCATCCAAATGACATTCTTGATCATTATCAATAGTTCCAAACTTATATATTGAAGAACTGAATGTCTCTTCACACTGTCTAGTCTAGTAAGAATAGTTTTTAATTAGCACATAGCACAATAAAGACAAAAATTAAAGTAATAATTTTTATTGTTCTCCTTTACATTATAGCAAGCGATCACTGTCTGGGAGATCTAAACATTTAAAAGTGCACTTTGATTTATAGCAAGGAGAACACAATCTGAAGGGTAAGAGATCCGTCACCTCTGTAATTGCCTTGGTTTTGCATAATGTAAGTGAAGAGATGCATGCCAAAATAAGGATGATATGCAGTGAGTCCACTAATTGTACTCGTTGCATTTATTTTCATGCTTTTTATAGCAAAAAATTAATTTTTGGATGTAGATTCTATACACCTTGTTATGCTGACTCTCACATGGCAGAGTATAATAATGCAGAATAAACACAGTCTGTGCATTAGCTTATTTTCTTAATTATTTATTTTCCTTACAACCTCTAAAAGAAGTGGCATTTTTACTGTGAAGGTATACCCTCAGATTCCCAGTTTTCTGCAGCTGGTAACAGTTTGTAAGAGTGAAGTATTACTCACATTCAAGGAAGATCATGTTAAAAATCACTTAAGCAAGATGAGCATACACAAGGCCATAGGTCCAGATAAGATGAATCCAATGCTGCTGAGGTTTTTGGGTTTGTTTTGTTTTTTGTTTTTTTTTTTTTAAATACAGTTGTGAGCCTATTTTTTATAATTTTCAAAAGTTTATGATGATTGAAAAAAGGTTCCTGCCAGATAGAAAAAGGCAGATGTGAAGATTACCTTGAAAAAAGCAAGTTCACCATGACCAGTCTATCTTCAGTCAGTGGAAATGCTAAAAAGCAAATCTGTGCCTGGAAATGGTTTGCTTCTCCATCACCTTCTGAGGGATCATGGTGAGGTTGATCAACTTTGGGTTCTCTTTCTTGCCTTTCTGAAGATAGGAGTGACATTTACTTTCCTCCCGCTCTCAGACCATTCTCCTACCACCATAATCAAACTAAGATTTATAGAAAGTAGTCTTATAATGATATTTGAGACTGTGACCTTCACATCCCCACCAAGGCCCTCCTTGTTGGTGAGTACGGAGTCCAGCAGAGCACCTCTCCTTCTTGCTTGTCTATCACCTGGAGGAGGAATTTGTCATCGATGCATTCCAGAGACCTCCTGGATTGTTTATGTCCTGTTATGTTGTTCCTCAAGCAGATTCTGGAGTAGTTGAAATCCTCTGTAAGGACCAGGGTCTGTGAACATGGAGCCACCTCTATTTTTATGTAGAGGTCCTCATCCACTTGTTCTTCCTGGTCAGATTCTATAAGTCTACCTTTCTATATATTACAGTATGCAAAATGTTTCTTTTCGGCTCTGGGCTATGCAACTCTTTTCCTCCTCTCACACGTATGTGTAATGAGGAGTTTATTTCCATTCTCTTATTGCTCTACATGTCAAAGCTGTCAATTTCTTTTCTAAATTTGTCTTGCTCATATGGTTAATAGAGTTGATTTATTTTTGTCATTTGGCTTCATCTAAGAGCTTAACTTTTACAAATGCTTCCTTGTCATTGATATAACTTACTAGTTAATGGAAGACAGAACTGCTGCAGGCCCTCAGGCCCTTGGGTAGGTAACCTGCATATTTGTGTGTGTTTGACCATCACGTGCAGCCTATTAGGGCTTGGCAAATAGTTGGTCTTCTAACATCTGTATTATTTTGATAGTGATAACTAGTTCCCATATGTGCCTTGGACTTACGTGCACTCAGGATGCAGATGTTTCAGGTAAAAATATTAACAAAATAAAGGGACACTTTTAGATTAATAGTTCTGAAGTGCTTAGTATTCCTTGGAGTGGCATAAAGCAAGAAATTCAGGCCTAGATAGTTATATTTAATTAAAAAAAAATCTAATTATTTGAAATACACATATATTGATTAATTACAGTTTAATCCTTTGTTGTCAGATTTTTATTGGGAAAATATGATTGTTTAAAGACTCTCATGTCTATACTGCGGGACTGGCAAAGCAAATACTCCAAATGATCAATCTATCTGGTACCTCGTCAGCAATATAATCTGAATCCATGATAATTTTAAATTATAGCCCCAGTCAGACATCTTTCTGTTTCTGTTCTTAAATGAGGGTCCACTTTTTACAGAAGTATTGAACTACAGAATATGTGTTATTTTATTTTAAGTTACTAACACTTAACTAAGAATTGTGTTGAAAATATTAGTCCATCTAGTTTCCATAACAAAGAATCTCATCATGTGGTAGAAGGAGTCATGTCTGTGAGTCTGTTTGCATATGTGTATATATGTACAAAAGCCAGAGCCAGGACTCAACTAAGTCAGAGGCAGAAAGTAGCAGAATAAAAATGGGGAAGTGTAAAATAATAAATACAAAAAAAATAAGTAGTGAAATGAGAAGTAGTTTAAATTCCTTCAGTCTTAATAGTTAAGTCATTTTGCTGCTACGCTGATGCTCTTCTGCTCCATTTTTAAGTTTACACCATGTTCAGCAGCCATTTGCTGCTTAGCCTCTTGGATTGCACCACAAGTTGCCAAACTTGTATCTTCCTTAAACAAAGAATTGTTTTATTTAAAAAAAAAACCAAAACCACACAACAAGTTTGAGGCATTATATTATATATTATTATATATTATACATTGATTATATATTATTTATTATATATATATGTTTTTTCTACAACTGGCAATGTTCTTAAACATCTCTTGTGAGCAGTGCAATGTGCTTGACCACGTGGGCTTAGCACGTGTTATGAACTGCAAAGGGGCAAGTATGGCAGGAGCTCACAGTGATTGATTTCCTCAAACCTGCAATAGGTATACTCTATTCCTTACAGCATCCAATAATACACATTGCTTTTAGCCTGTACCTTTCCCGAAGTAGATTTATTTTTTTTTTTTAAAGAACACAGATGAGTTTAAGGAGACTCTGAGAACAAAGACTCTGATTCAGCACGATATATACCTGACTGCTGAAATTAAGGCGCATATTTGAGAACTGTGCTGAAGCAAAGTCTGTTATTTTAATTTAATTTCACTAGGATTGTAGTACTGTAAAAGATGAATAAAGCAGCAGCAAATTAAAGCTCTAAATAGGAAAGGAGAAAATGTGGATTTTTTTATGATTGCGAGTAATTTGCAGTATGATTTTGATATGATTACAATTAATTTAATGCTTTCTAAACTGGGCAATAATTGATGACCATCAGACTAATTAATCTGAAATATTCCTGTTCTTGAATTTTTGCAATAAATTTAGATTGAATGAATGCATACGAAACTTATTTTATTTGATCTTCATTAGGTTTGACGAAAGTGTATCAATCATGGAGTACAAAAAGCGTGGCATGTGTTACAGGTATCATAACAAGACAGGACTTTCTGAATGTGTTATCAAAATAACAATAATAGCTTTGGTTAAGTATTGTGATAATATAGTTCATGATGGATTATACCCTGATGTTCCATCTATCTCTTACATGAAACACAGGAGATAATGCTGGATATTAAAGAATCTCACTATATATGCTTAAGAAAATCCTGTACCTGGATTCTATGATATGAAATCCTGAGGTGATAGAGACATAATAATATCATATCATATCATATCATATCATATCATATCATATCTATACTATAGACATTCTGGACTTCATATGGTATATTGAGTGGTTTGATGGAAGGCAATCTGAATTATTACTATTGCCACTGGTATTGCTGGTTTGATTAATTAATTCATTACAGTGATAATATACTAATTATAGAGTATTTTAAACAAATTATATGATTTTATTAATTTAGCAACTGTAACTTCTGTTATTCTTGCATTTTCATAATAAAGCATGTCTGTTTCAATGTTTTAAGCCATATGCTTGGTAAAGCTGTTATTTCCGAGCTCTATTGTTTGGGGTTTATTTTTTTTCTGTTTACTGTTTCTATTACAAAACATTCCTGATGAGAAAGTCATATTCATTCATATATTTCTTTCTCATGATTATTAGCAGTTATCATATACCTCTGATGCAATAATACTTAAAATATGCTAATCTCCTTCAAAGCACAAAGCTAGCACAGAACATTAACGTAAAATAAAAAAAGGCAGAGATGCAGAAAGAATCACAGAATCACACAGAACATTAGGGGTTGGAAAGGACCTTGAAAGATCATCTAGTCCAACCCCCCCTGCCAGAGCAGGATCACCTAGATCAGATCACACAGGAATGTGTCCAGATGGGTTTTGAATGTCTCCAGAGGAGACTCCACAACCTCCCTGAGCAGCCTGGTCCAGTGCTCTGTCACCCTCACAGTGAAAAAGTTTCTCCCCATGAAAGGGAAGATGATGATAGGAAAGGGGTGAAATAATAAAGTATGCAATGAGATACAAGTAACAGGAGATACCAGTAGGCAAACACTTTCTTGGTTATCCTCTTTGGTTGCTTGATTACATTTCTTTTTATTTTAATGTTAAAATATGCTATAATATCCATTATCCTGTTTATGTCCTTAGACAGCATCCATAGCAGGACAAGCCTGCTACACTTACCCATATCCCCTTACTCCTGTAACTAAATAAAATAGATTATTTTATAAAGTAAATAAAGTAGATGAACAGCAGTTTTCATAATCAAATTCGAATTAAGAAAACACTATGGGAACGTTTCAGATCTGAGGAGATTTTGCAAACTTGGGAAAGAAAAAAAGACTAAATTTTTCAGATCTTGGAGAAAAATATTTCTATTACCTCAGACGAGTTGCAGTACTGAAGTGGGTGGTTTTGCTAGTTTTTCTTGAGCTTTATGAAACAAAATAGCATTTAAACATAAGGAGCACTGTGGATACCTGAAAAGATATCAAAACTGGAATCAGAAGGAAAACAAGAAGTAAAAAAGGCAATGTAAAGAAAAAGAGTTAATAAAAAACTTCAATTCTGTGTCCCAAAAAAAGGATGCAGATGGAAAGGTCATAGAATCATAGGTTCGTAGAATCATTTCTGTTGGAAAAGACATTTAAGATCTTTGAGTCCAACCATAAACCTAACACTGCCAATCCCACCACTAAATCCTGTCCCTAAGCACCCCATCTACACTTCTTTTAAATACCTCCAGGTAGGATGACACTGTCACTTCCCTGGGCAGCCTGTTCCAATACTTAACAACCCTTTCAGTGAAGAAATTTTTCCTAATGTCCAATGTAAACCTCCCCTGGTGCCGTTTGAGACCATTTCCTCTTGTCCTATCACTTATTACTGGTAAGAATAGACCAACCCCCACCTTTCTATAACCTCCTATCAGGTAGTTGTAGAGAGAAGGTCTGCCCTGAGCCTCCTTTTCTCCAGGCAAAAGAGTTCCAGTTCTCTCAGCTGCTCCTCATAAGACTTGTTCTGTAGACCCTTCACCAGCTTTGTTGCCCTTCTTTGGACACACTCCAGAACCTCAATGTCTTTCTTGTAGTGAGGGGCCCAAAACTGAAGACAGTATTTGAGGTGCAGCCTCACCGGTGCCGAGTACAGGGGGAGAATCGCTTCTCTAGTCCTGCTGGTCACAAGATGAATTGAACTTTTGTTGTCCTGTCAAAGAGAAAAAGTTTGGTCTTAAAAGTAATGTGAAATGAAAAGCAAAAAGACTAGTAGTTTAGATATATATCATGTATAAGAGCTAAAAATATTTTCTGAGATATCAGGTCAGTGTTTTCAGAACCTTACAGGTCAATATTATTGGAAAAATAAAGCCTTAGACTGTATCTATGTTTAATACAGCAGAGACACTTCTGAGTTTGTCATAACAAACACTGAAAACAGCTATAACACAGACATCTATATCTGCATGAGCCAACCTAGTTAATATAGTCAATGGTATTTGGAGATGGGACATCTTTTACTTGAAGCTGACATGTAAAATAGGTTTGATAAATCATAAAACACACAAAAAAATTCTTTCTCCATCGACTACAAAAAGAGCAAAGTAGCCATTTGATATAGCCAAGGTATTCATGGATTCAGAGCAGATTTTGAAACGTCATGCATCTTGGCAAAATGCTGGAGTAAAGCTAAATATGAGATACTGAATTTAAAACTGCATTTTCTTTTAGTGCATTTAATTCATGAGAAAACTAAAATAATTCAATTATCAGGCATATGTTTGGTAGTATATACATTTTGCTAAAGGGATAAATGACAATAGTTTAAGTCCATATGAAGAAAGGAAGAGTAAAGAATTTAAAAGTTTATTATTCCTGTAATGTTTTAATAACATTTCATGGCCCTAAGAAACAGCTTACTGTTTAACACGGTTAACATGCCAAGCTTTGGTTATATGGTACACTTGTCACTACATTCTTTAATTTATCACAGTTATAAAAAGGAAAAGAATGTATCAGAAGAATATTTTTGGCAGCAGATTTTGATAAACATATTCTCTTGCAATGCAGGCATATAATATAACCAAGTATCTGTCTCCTTTCTGTTCCCAGAAAAAGCATCATAACATTGGAAAAGTATAAAATTCCAGTGAGCACTTGAAGAGGAAGAGAATGACACGTGAAATATATTTGCATCACGTAGAGAATAAACACCCTTGAATGGAGTAACAAGTTAAAGAGCTGATTTTAAAGCACTAAGCATCTAGTCTAAAGTATCGTTATCCATCTTGCTCCATTGACCCTACAAGAACCTACACAGTTAGTACAGTGCTAAGTACATAGCTACAGAAAGTAAGCAGTAAGGAGTAAAAATAGTTGAGATTAATCTGTCCTGAAATGATAGGATTAAGTGGCTAGGACTCTTAACACAATAAATAATCCCAAATGACTACAGCTATCACTAGATACCAGTTTCTGGTTGTTACCTCCACATGATTTAGACTATGTAGCTGCAATTCTATAATATCTTGTTCTTATGCTTTCTCAAACTGGTCAGCATTAGAAATGCAAGATGCCCAAAATATTCAGCAATTACAAGTGGGTTCCATCCAGACTACTCTGTAAGAAGACACACACAGTCTGCTGAAATCATGGGTTATTTGTAACGTATGGGAGGTTTGGTTAAGAATTGTCACAGGCTAATATTAGTGGGAGGAACAGACTGAAATGTTCTGTAAATTAAAAGTTTGCATTTCTTTTTCCAAATGCAGGCAACATTTTTACTCTATATGTATTTACAGAACAGATACAAAATAAAGCAAGGGAAAAAACACGTTAGCTTGCTAACACATCTTTTTGCAAATATCAAGAGGACATTTTTTTGGTTGAAATTCACTTGAATCACTAATAAGGAGCTACATCTTGCTATATGTCCCTTATACTCAAAGAAAGGTTAACGTATATCATTTACTGGGCCAGTGAAACCCAACTACCTGGATCAAGATGACTTATTTTGTCACACTAGCTCAATGGAAAGGGGAAGTAACCTGAGCCCTTATTAAAAAAAGATCTATTCATGAAAGCAATTTTTTTCTTCCATTTCAGAAAACCAGGCTCATTGCAGATGAGCTCTTTATCCAGATGTTATTCTATTCACAGGAGTGAGGCTGCCTTGAGTGAAAAAGATGAGAGACAGAAAAAAACTTTATATCAAATGCCCTGATATTTGCCGTGCCACTTTCACTACGTACAATGAATATTCAAGACATTATTGAGACCCACAGCTGCATTCTGTCCTGCAAACACATCTCCCTTTTCATATCCATATTGTGAGGATTTTCTCAAATCTCCAACGAATTATGTGTTCTACAGCTTAGAGATACATACTGAAAAATTTCATGGAAAAGAAATCGTGTGGCAACTCATGGTTAGATGTAAAATATATATGCATTCTCTGCTCCACAGAATTATTGAGCATCTGTCTTTTTTTTCCAGCGCCAGCAGTGCAGTCAAAGTCATCAAACATGGAAAGAGCTGATGTGACAGGAGAGTTATGTCCTTTATCAGTTTATACCTCCTTCACACACACAAAAAAGTTTAGTTTTAATCTAAATTCATTAATGCCCCTAGATTTTGGATATTGCACACAGAGTCAGCTAGAGTTTATTAATAATTAGTGATCTTCCAATGGGACACACCTCTTTTATTGTATACAAGAAAAAGCTACTGTTCTGAGCCCTGATTATGTTTCATTCCCCTCCTATCAATTTACTGTTATTTTTTGGCATCACTTGTAATCTTGCTATTGTTCTCAAAATATCATCTCCTTTTCCATCCTGTGTGCTTTTTTCTTATTTAGGAAAATGTTTTCTTTCTAGCAAATCTTTCCTATTACATGGTTAGAGTGTTGCAAAAACCTAATACTTTCCCTGCTGTTGAGCACTTTCACTTGCAGCTGAGATTAACAAGAGCATTCAAGAACTTCAGCAAAAAACTATGCCTGGCAGGATTGATTCTTTTGGTGGTTCTTTTCATCTTTTCTACCGTTTCTTTGCTACTGTAGAGCAGAGAAGGGTCAATTCCTCCTCCAGCTCCTTTTCACTACTGTCTCGTTCGCAGAGCATACAAAGAAAAGACAGGAAAAGATTTGTATAATGCAGGAGTAATGCTCTCCTATTGCATATGACCCACCACTTCCCTGCCTGTAGGTTCTCGTGTAAAGGGTTATCTGACTACATACTACCATTTTGCAGTGCCCTGTAGATGAATGCAGACCCGTTAAAGGTATTAGGAACATAAGCAGAAGATAGTGGTAGTGTGAGTAGGAAATGGCCCATACATTTTTGAAAGACCCTGTAACAAAACCTTGTTCTTGGCTTTCTGTGATGACAGGCATGTGCTTGCATACCTCCTCATTTCCAAGAGATGGACCAAAATGCCCTTCCATGAAATCTTGGAAAATTCACATTTCAGCAAAGAGTTTTGATTCTTAATATATGTTTAATGTTATTTATTGATGTCATGGTTTTACTGGGACAGAATCCTCCGCCAACCATGGTATGTAGGCTGTTAGCAGTTTGGAGTCAGCAAGGGCAGCTGACCTGAGTTGGCTCACAAGTGTATCCCATCCCATAAAGATCATGCTCAGTAAAAAGGGGGAAGTTTGTTGAGAATAACGGGTCTTATGTTTGGTGTCTTCCTGGCTCTGCTCTTCCTGCTCCTGAGGACTGCTTTCCTATGTACCTTTGCTGGGCTGAGTATAACTTTGCACAATTTATATTGGTATTAGCTTTGCTGTTTCATTACATCTAGTTTAATTTCAATTTACAGGTCATCTCTCCTTTTTCTCATTCCCCTGCCTTGCTAGGGAGGGGTCAATAGGTGATAGGATAACTGCTTTAGTTCAGCCCTAGATACAGGTGAAATGTAGATAACTGGCAGAATGAGTAGGCTCATATAACAGGATTTCTGAGGAGGGGAAATTCACCCTACCGTGAAAAAAACCCACCAAATAATCTGAAATGTGATTAAGGACTAATAACTTGTGACACAATGTGTAAGATTGGATTTCATGTCTTTCATATTTTGTATTGAATATCTCATTTTTTATTTAGGAAATCATGATTATGCCTGAGGTTTTCTTCATTTCTCTGTAGGAAAATTTGTCTTTGGTTTATAAAGAACATGTGCTCCACAGAGGCAATAAAAATTTGAATTATTTTGTTGTATACTCAAAAGAGTGAATATTTTATGGTTTCGCTGAATTTTCAAAATTCTCAGCAGCTTTGTCATCCATATGAAATGCCTGCTCTTGTACATCGTTATGGAAACTTTCTAGGTGGAGGAGTACTTAAAAAACCCATAACCTTCCTTTAGTGATCCTCTTTCTGGAAGGTGGATTTGAAGTACTAGGAGCCATGTATACCATTTTGAAACTGGATCAGCTGCATAATAATCAGGACCCTTTCAAATAGGGTATGCTAGATTTGTACCATATATCCACAAACTTCACAATATCGTTGTATGCACTGTGCTGTTAAACTAATGGATCTATTTTAAGTAGGAGGATGTCAGTGCTAATGCCTCAGTATGTGTTTGAATTGCTTACTAAAGTGTTATAAATCTAAAAAAGAATTCAAGGTTATTTGACACTTCTATAATCTCTTTACTAGGTGTTCCGACACTTGTGTTTGCTCTTATTGGAGAAGTACTTCTTTATGTGCAGTAGCTCAAACTCAATGAGTGGATTGTCAGTGTCAACTGTTTTTGTTTGCTGTCTTAACTACTTCCTTGTATCTAGGCAGCTGAGAGACACAGAAAATCTATTTTAAAATCTACAGTGACTGTACAGTTAGATATTTGCACAGTGTTCTGCTGCTCTGCATATTTATCTTTGACCTTCGGCAGTTGCCAAGTACATAATCCTCTATCTTACTTAAAATGAAACATCTAAGAGATGAAAAGAGGGCTCCAATAAGTATAAGTTACATGCATGACCTAGCCAGAGAGCCAGCGAGGGATGTAATGTCATTTCTTTGTGGAAACATCCTCGTTTCTGATTTGTTTCAGTCAATATTCATCTGAAAATGGTAAAGGTGAAGTCTTGCTGCTTATGGTCAAAGCATAGTGCAAGGGCAAAAATATACCAGTGAATTAAATCTTACAAAAAAATCACTCTCACTTTTTCATTACATTCTTTCAAAGAATGTGGCTATTCATATTTATTTTTAAATTTCCATAGGATGGTTCAAGTACAGAATGATAATTTTACTTCTGTTAAATGCTGCAGTGAAAGTATTCACAGGCTATTGAAATGAAGCTCATCTCTTGCCTTCTGTGGTTTCTTCTTGTTCAGTTCACTTGCCTCACACATGGAAGTTTTTGGCCCTGTTTTTAAGGGTTTCAATCTCTGAGTTTTCTCAGAGTAGAGGACACTGAGTGTCATTCTTGAGATATCAAAAAAGTGTGAAGGTTTCTCTTGGGTGGGCAGTCAGGGCAGTCAGTCAGCCCTCAGCTTTTTATCACCATCTTAAAAGTCAATTGGCAATTGATGCAGATTATAAATCGTATGTGTAACGTACTACCTTGAAGAAATAGTCTAAATAATTAACAACACTTATTCCTTGCTTCAGTGTTCTGCAGTGTTAAGATAAACCCAGTGCATATATACACACAGTGAACTTCTGTAAGGAAATCAAATGCACAGGTGAAGTGAAATGTAGACGTGAGGAAAAAAAAAAAAGCAAATGGAGCATAAAGAATATTTGACAGTCATTTCTTTTCAGTATGTGAAAATAGTTACAGAAATAATATGGCAAGTTGAAGACCGAGTCCACAGAAACTGCAAACTGATGCTGCTAAGAAGAGACAATATAAGACAGTGGTTTGGTTTAGTTTGCTTTTTGTTCTGAATGGCAGAGCAAATACATGTGTGCTTAACTTTAAGTGCGTGCTTGGCACTATTCAGCAAATGCTTAATTCCGTGTTTAAGGTCAAATGTGTTGGTCCCTCAAATTCAAAACCACATTAGGATCATACAATTATACAGTAGGGAGAGGCTTTTAGTTTTTAGCAAGTAAAGAGATGCTGGGAAGCCTGAAAGCACTTTTACTGGTTTGGTTTGTTTTTTTTTAATGAATGCATATCTATAGACATAGATGTGTTGCTTACACGTACCAAACCTCCACAATAGAAAGGATGCTGTCTGTGCCAACACGTGCCTTGAGCAGAGCTGATGGACCAAACCGTTAAGTGATGTTAGAGCATGACCTCCTCCAGCCATTCCTGCCCAGGACCTCTCCTCCCTGATTGCTGGATCCCAGCCCAGGGATCTGGTGTCTCTGGCCAGGCTGAGGGACACAGCTGCTGTTTCCCTTTTTTGCAAGTTCAATCAGTACTGAAGCTGAGCACTTGTCCATCCATCTGTGCCTGTCTCTGGGATAAGCAGGATCCTGACATGGCTGGTCACACAGACTGCTGCAGAAAAGACACTGACTTCAATAGCACCTACATAGAATATTCATGTAAAACACATGCACAGACAGCCAAGTCCTCTTCTCCTCTTGGGCTGGCAGAGGCAGGTGGTCACAAGGGCAGGCATGTGCATGATGCTCTCCAGGTTCACAAGTGTGCTCACATCTGTGGATACCTCAAGTACTGACACAACCCCTCTGTGTATCTGGCACCCCTACCCATCCACAGGTCCCCCTTTTCCCAGCTGGTCCAGCTTGGTGCTTAGGGCACACACAGCACTTCACTCTCATGGGTTCCCCCATATACCAGCATGGACCGTTCACCCACCTGATACTCCTGCCCTGACCTAAGATCACCCTACTCGCAAGCTGGTCCATATTGAAGTTTACCAGCTAATACGTGTCTGGGGAAGATACAGACACTTAGTTACCTCAGCAGCTGGGTTGTGTCCTGAGGTCTTGCTTCAGCTGCTGGTGTTGACACCCTCACATGACTTGCTCACGTCTGTCACACCAGTAGCTGGTTTGGGGACACTCACCATTCTCACCCCTTGGATGGAGCTTGAGGACCCCAACTTACATCACAGGTCAGGGGCACCCACACCCCTGGTCTCACTCCAGTATCTGGTGCCAGTTGTCATCTGCACACATACAGGTCTCACTGATAGCTGACACTTAGTCCTTGAAGCATGTGCCCAGAGGATAGAGAGTGAGATTATTGAGAAAGATAGTTAAGATGTAGTAAGACAGAAAAAGATAGGACAGACTGCAGTGATCAGGTGCAGGACTCAGACAGACAAGCACAATGACTGGCCTTTGACACACAGCTTGACCATTTTATCTCTACCCCACTCTCTGTTCCTCCCTGTTCCCTCTACCCCCTGTGCATCCCTCACAGATTTATACAGCTTTCAGGATTCCCACGCCCATCTGAGTCTGGGATCCCACTGATTTAAAATCTTACCAGTTGTAAATATCAGGCTGATTTTCCTGGAAGTAGCACCTGTAGTTTCCTAACAGTCCATCACTTTAGTGCAAGTAGTGAGGTTTGTTTCTTGGTGTTATCTCCCTGGTTTGTTGGTTTGTTTGTTTTTGTTTGGGGTTTTTTGTTTGTTTTTTTTTTTTGTCAGGTTTGTGTCTCTGTATATTTTGTTTCTGATTTTCTCGTTTTTTCCCTTAATTTCCCAATAGATAAGATTCCTGACCAGATAATCTCTTTGGAATAAACTTTATCAAACTCACACATGCCCTTCATCTACTAGTCTGCCTGATGGGGTTTGGCTGTGGTCACTCTGTCCTTTCCCATTTGTCAGTGAGGTTTTTGTCCCTATATGTTCTTGTTAATAGCTTCCTCCTTTTCTTACTATCCCTCATTGCACTGAAAAAGGTCTTTGACCAGATACCTTAAAAAAGCAGACTCTCTTCTTCCACACACCCTTACAGAAACACATTACAAAAGCAGGTATTTGATTGCTGGGTCCCCCTGGGAATCTATAGACAAAATCATTATTTTTCATCCTTTCGGTTCTTCAGTTTGGTGCCTCATACTTCTGACAGACAGAAGAGAAAAACAGGAACAAGTAGAAAAAAACCATTAGAAGATAATTTACATTTTCCCAACCACTTCACCAGTTTGATACTGCCATAACATAGTGCTAGGTTGCAAGGTATTGTTGATGGCATTGTTAATTATTTTGGCATAAAGCAGGTTCTCCAATAAGTGTTGCCTGTAACTTGTCATTATATGATGTTAGAAAACGTTATTGTTTCTGCTAAGAAATATTAATATAGATGGACTGCATTGCAGTAATATATTTCTCACAGTGAAGACCTGTTAGGTTACCATTATTGAATTCTCTTCCAGGTGTAGGTAAATTTAAAACCATGAAAGCAATCCTTATATCATTTTCTAATCTGCACTTATGTCTTCATAAGTACATAGCCTGCTGCCTCAGACAAATCAGACATGTCAGTCTTCATTTCAAACCTATTGACACAAATCTGTAATTTTTGAAGAAAACTATTGGTGAGCTAGAGAACCAAATACTGATACTGTATAGTTTCTTCACTCTGAAATGCATAGGTCCTTCACAAGGAGTGGGACAACAGGCACAAACTGGAGCACAGGAAGTTCCACCTCAACATCAGGAGAAACCTCTTTACTGTGAAGGTCATGGAGCTGTGGAACAGGCTTCCCAGAGAAATCGTGAGGTTTCCTTCTCTGAAGACTTTCAGTACTCACCTGGATGCATTCATGTGCAACCTGCTTTAGGTGAACCTGCTTTGGCAGGAGAGTTTGACTAGATGATCTCCAGAGGTCCCTTCCATCCCCTACCATCCTGTGATTCAGTCCAAAATACAAAACAGCTAATTAAGAAAGTTGTAGTATACTTGTTTTCCACATATCTTCCTCAGAATTTACGCCAATATAGAGACAATATCGATAAATTTGTGTATTTTGAGCACGCTGGTCAAAGTGTTGAACTGAAGAAGCAGAAGAAACTTCCACCTAGGGTTATGAAAACACAGACGAAAGGGACAGAGACGAGAGACACCATCTACTCACTTTCAGCAAGAAAAAATCCCTTCTCTCAATCCCAGAAGGTGAAATATTCTGAAGCATTTACTCCTACAGGTTAATTTACTTCTAATTTCAACACTGGTATCCCTCTATACGAGGGCCCTTACGCTACTTTATCTGTCTTGCCAGGAAACCCACTGCTAACAGGATTATTTCACCAGCCCACCCATAATGAATTTCCTTTCTCTCCTCATCTCTCACAAAGAGGTATTTTTCTTCTTTGTCATGTGCATCAGCACCTCTACTTGCCTCTCCTGACCTTTTACCTCTCCCAATACTCTATTTACAGTATAAATTGTGGATACTGCCATTCTTAACATCTCATTTTGCATCATTGTATTTCTACTCGGTTCGGCTGAGGTATGTTACTGAGAGATAGATTTAGCAGGCTCACTCCTTGCTGCCTTTCAGTTCACAGAAGTAGTATGGAATTTGCTGTGAGTGACAGCTGATGCTGGAGCATTCAACAGACCCTTCCTTCTCCCTTTTCACAATAGGTGTAAAGCTGTAATTTCTCATGGAGGGTTACACTTAATTAAACAAACAGTTCAGATTCAAAGAGTTAAAATATCTAGGTCTGATTCTCATGCAATGATCTTATTTAGTCTGAATTCAAAGTGGGTACTATGGCTCCTAACAGGTGGAAATAACTGCAAGGGAACATATGGGATGAAATTAATCTAATAAAAATAAACACACTTCCCGGAGTGTTATTGACTTGTAACAGCATCAGATGACATGAATATTTGTAAGGGTTCAAGAAAGACTGGGAAAATATGCCAGATCTAATTTGCTAGGTTTGTAATTTTCAGAATTTGAAGCTTAGGTTTCAATTTTAAATAAATAATTTATAGGAAAGTTGTCAGGAGTTAAATTTATTGCCAGATCCAACGCCTAAGTTGGGGACTTCAGTGTCTGCTAAGCATTCATTTGGTCATCAGAAGGGCATGATTTGTAGACTAAGTTTAGCTATTAAACATTCCTTCCCTAAACAAGGCTGCAACAAAGTCTTGAATGATAGAGATTTATAGTAGACACTGTAGCTGAAGCATATACAATCCTACCTCTGGGGTTTTATTGCATGTAACACAATCTTCTTCTTTGTAACGAAGTCTAAAAAGCCAGTTCATGACCACATGCGTTTTGTACTACATGGAAATCTTCCGTATGCTACCTGGTACTGCTAGCATAAAGTACTTTTTACACAGAAGACAGACAAGGACTTAAAAAATTAATGCAGGTAAAAATGAGGAGTGCTATTCCTCATAATTGCTCAGAAATGCAAAAAATATGTCTACCTAAAACTGGGAAAACCCCCCACCTTTCCTGAATATTGTATGCATCCTAACCTAGGCTTTCTTAGAGAGATAATGGCTGTGCTATGTCAGTTGTATTTGGCAAAAGCCAAATATTTTTATTGGATGTTGTACTCCTTCAGCTTTTGTTTTACTGGTCCCTTACTTTCCTTCTCTCACAGTTAAATAATAGTGTCCATTCTTGGGGTAATGTGTCTTTGTCTTAAGTTGCGTTTAACTCTCTGGTAACAGGATTCCCTTTCTCTATATTTGCATGTGCACAACATCACAGAAAAAAAAAAAAAAAAAATTCTTATCAGCCCTGCAAAACTGGTGAGCTGTACTTCTTACCTTCCAGCACCATATTCTGACGTGTTATTTCCTAGCTGTTCATATATCTTCCTCACAGAGCACTCATTCAGAAGCCACAGTACACAGTACCCACTCATGTTGGAGATTAACCCCCCTGCTGAGGGTAAGAATAATTAAAACTCTTGAGACATGGTGAAAATCTAGACTTACTATGAAAGAATGGTTCAGATTTTATAAGACTGGAGATTTTGGCCTGTGTTTTCTCCTTCTGGACCTTCCTCTTTTATATTACAACTGGATAAATTAATTTGTTTCTGCAAAAGACTGCTGAGTACTCATATGAAAATCTGTTCCACGGGGAGACTGGTGGTAGTTGCAGATCTGTCAGGTATGGTGGGTAATGCTGTCTCTCCTCACAGTTAGGAACTGCAGTTCTCTATTGCAGCTGTTCATCAAGAGACTGGATGACCAGTACAAAATGAAGAATCTCCCATGGGAATCTGAGATATCTGAGATGTGTCAGGACAGAATTCACTTATGGACTAAATCTGGGTTACAGTTTCCCAAAATCCACTTTGCTCGAAAGTCTGGTTAAGTGCCTGAGTGTTTCTGAATACATGAAATAAGAGTTGGTGCAGTCTGCAGTCGTCCTAACTTCCCATTCAAAAATGACCCTGTGCGAAACACTTTTGTGTAGGGTACTTTAAGGGATTTTTTTTTTTTTTTTTAAGAGCAGTACATGAGATGTGTAGTAAAGTGAAATAAAGGGCAAAATACCCTACTTCCAGCTACACAGCTACTTTAACATTTGTTAGGCCAGCACTCTCTTGTGGGTACATAGTTTGACGTAGTCAGGAATTGCACTAAATGTAAGAGATGTCACTGCAGTAACACATCAGAGTAGTGTCACTTGTGCCCAAGTAGAAATCCTTTAAGATACTAAATAAGTGCCTGCCATTTTAAAAGAAATAGCAATTGGAAATGAAAATAGAATGTGTACCATAAAGATGAAGCTGAAGCACATTTTAAAGTGCTGGTTTATACAGAAGAAACCATAGAGAAAGCCATGGGTCAAAATCAATCAGTTTTAAAAAGATTACTACTGGCGTATTTGAGGGATTACATAACCACAAGTCATTAAATTCAGAATATTGTTGTGATGTATTTTTGGTGGCTACATGCCACAAATTCTCAACTATTTCAAAGCTGAAATACAAGGGAAGCATCATGTTTTATTACTTCCAGTGATCCATACCTTTAAACCATCAATTTGATCATTACAGAGGCTACTGAGAATTGGTTGCAGAAGACAAATATAGGTCACTGCAATCTGCTATGCAGGCAAATGCCAGGGTGTATTTCTACTCTTATTGTGCTGCTTGTTTCAGGAAGTCATAACTCTGATGTAAGGCAAAAATTGCTAGTGCTGCAGAATTTGCAGAAGTGCTGTTTTGGCTTAAACTAATAGTTCATTTGGTCCAGTTTTCTTTCCTGAAAAATAAGTAACAGCCAATGCTTTTGAGAAAAGTAAAAAAAAATCTGTAATGCACGACTGCCCAGAGGGAAAATATATTCCTGACCTCAGGTAGTTTGGTGTTTGACTTATGCCCTGAAGCATAAATATCTGCATGCTGTTTATTTTTGATTTGTTTTTATGCAGTAGTGGAAAATTTTTATATATTTATACATTATTTACACATTTATATATTTTATATTTGTGTATATAAGTATGCAGTGTGTGTATATATGTAGTTATGAGACATTTTGTATCCTTAACTTCACCTCCTGCTATCACAAAGAAATAACGATTTACCTTTTCTGAGAAAAGTGTGACTCTTTCTCAGCCTCACTTGAAGAGTGAAAAAAACAAAGGCAAAGCCAAAATGCACATGCAGACAGTGCTGGAGGGCTGGGCTGCAGGACTGGGACTGGCACAATGTCCCCGACAGGAGTGATGTGCTCATGTCCACCCAGCTCTGAGCCATCATTGTCTTGCCACACACGCCTCTTGTGCTTTACACTCCTTCTCCAGCCTCTGCACCATTGCATCTTTAGGCAAAACACAGATTGCATGAACTATGTTGTCAGGAGGTGGCTATCACATGTCCACAGCCAGATGGGGAATGTTTGCTGAAGAGCTGTTGAAGGCTTCACAGATATGTTCAGATAACCCTGGCAGTTTAGGCATCTCCACCCCAGACACGTGCCAGCAGGGTCAGGACGGCTGCATTTTTTGCCCAGTGCTTTGTTGCATGCCAGATGCAAACCCATAGAAAACAGAGCTTTGCTGTGTGTCCGTGCCCCATGAAGTTGTCCTACTCTGTACATTTGGTCAGGCATTTCCAGGTAAACGTGTGCTGCACTGACTTTGGACCAAGCCATGTAGCCTGCACTTTCTGTGCCTTGGGTAATTGTGTGGTGCCAATATTTGTGCTGGGAAATTCCAGGCAGAAACATGTTAACCCTCTAGTCAGGCATACAAACCTACACCCATAACCAAAGAGGTTGTGGGATTTGGTTTGCTAGCAATTAACATATTGAAGTATTTGTTTGGAAAAGCTAGTGATTTCTTTATGACCTTGAGCCATCAAAGACTAAGTACGCAATTAGTTTTAGCTGCAGCAAGGCATTTAAAGTCAAGCATGTGTTTTAGTGCTTTGATAAATCAGAGCATAGCAGAAGCAAATTTGAAAATAAAAAATATACAGAAAGTTTAGGGGAAAACCATTTCAGCTTGCAATCAGGCCGGTTTACAGGATACTCACATTACATGGCTCTTTTGCTTGACAGCAATATTGTGCACTCCAGTGATGTAATTGCCTGTATGCGGATAAAGCTAAACACATATTGCAACACCAGCAGAGTCCAAGCTGTGCTCAGCCCAGAGCTGTGTGATTCAGTGTAGGGGATGCTGAAGGGCTTTGAAGAAGCAGAAACCCAATCCTGGGTTGCCTTCAGGTACAGATGGAATTCTATCCAGTTTAAAATTTATCATCAGTTTCAGCAGAGGAAAATTATAACCGTAAAGATGGTTATAACCATATAACCATTATAATCATAAAGATGGTTATAACTGTATAAACATTATAACCATAAATGGACTTAGGGGTACAAATAGTACCTTAGAACTTTCTTGAGATAATTTCATGGCTATTCATCTACAAATTCATAGGGTTTAGACTTTCAAGAACTTGTCCAGAAGGCCCAGCTGTGGGAAAGAAAGTGGTAGTGGCTTATGTGCTAAACTAAAAAGATCTTGCAAGTCTCCATGGGGACATTGAGATTTGAGAAATGGAAAATGCATTTTGGCTGGTTTCTGGGGGAAGCAAAAGGGAGGTTGGCAGTGATCGACCCTATGCACAGAAATGTGCCATGTGCACAATGGGAAACCAAGACAATCCACTTATTGCAGTGGTAATTAATAATTCTCTTTTAGTCTTTTGTCATGTTGAATTTCATGCTCATTGCTATTTCTTCTTACCTGTGCAATGTCCTGGTGCTGTTGCTTATTTCTTTATGGCATTCCTAGTATTAGGTCTCCCAGGAAGCCCCTTCCTTCAGCCTGTCTGGGGGTGGTGATGGTGGTGCAGCCAGAGAGTGGGTCAGGACCCAGCACAGCTGCAGACCTGGGGCAGCAGCAGTCACTGAGGGCCAACCCATTACAGCCTCACAACAAACTTCCACCCAGTGGGTGGAAGACATCTGCTTTTCTTTACAAAAAGAAAGACAAATTTAGGGGACAATTTAGGGGACAGAGGCAAGTGCCTCTGTCTGAAATTACACTCCTGTACCTAGATGTCCATTGGCCTCTGGGTGTGGAGGATGTTGGTGGTGTGAGCCTGTGACATAACAGAGTGGAAAACAGGACCATCCAACCACCTTTCTATGTTAAAATGTCCCTTTCTTTCTTCCTCTGTTACCATCTAGGCATCTTATTGCAAAACATGGACACTTTAAACTATAATTTGCCTTTGCTGAGTTATTGATCCTGATTGTGCTTGAGATTTGGGAGTTTCCCAAATACAATAAGTGTGTTTACATGCAGTAGTCAGAGAGGAAATTACATGTGAAAGCACTCAATAAGGAGATGGTATTTTGTTGCAATTACACATAAGCCTTGTGTTTACATGGGATTTTTAAAGAGAATTCAAAGCATATCTCCTTTTTGTGACGCATCAACAAGCATATCAAATGATTGTTCAAAAAGCTTGTGCTTTTTGCAAAAATAGAAACCAAATGGCTCAGTAATTTCCAAGAGGAAAGAAAAAAAAAACCTGCTATAGCAATTCCATGGTCTATTTAAAACTCCTTTATAAAACCTTTTAAATAATAAAACTCTACACTCCCAATAAAAAAAGCCCCAGCCCTACTAGCTCTGTTGGTTTCATGTTTCTAAACATTATACATTGCAGGGCCATTATATGAATGGCATATTTTTCCTGCTCCAAAGATCGCATGTTCCACTCTTTCTCTCCTGCAGTTGGTCCTCCAGCCTGACCCTTTCCCTGATGTGATTGATTATGGTCCCACAGGGTGCTCCACGTCCCATGTCTCTGGCATTGCTTTGGAAGTGACTGGGTGTCTTTGAAGCCATTTTCTTTCATGGTACTTGGGTTGCACAGTGTGAAGAACACAGTGACTGTCACCTGCTGAGCCTCCTGCCCTTGGATGAGCTGGTGCTTCTTGCAGATTGTCCCATGCGGGATTGCTCCTTCTGAACCCAAAAAGCCATTGCTGGAAGTCTCTAATATGACCTCCTTCTACTGTCTGCTGCAGGGGATGTCACTGAACCTATTGGGACTGCTCGCAGAAACAACCACCCAGTGGGGAGAGGGGAGAGGAGGGGAGAGGAGGGGAGGGGAGGGGAGGGGAGGGGGGCGGAGGGGAGGGACGAGGGGGGGGTGGGGGGGGAGAGGAGCCGCTGCGC
>JAAGNO010008290.1:3993-19371 GCA_033439905.1 Ceryle rudis
CTGGAGACATTAACATTCCAATTGGAAAAGCATCCAAAGCCGATGTCTAGATATAAAATGAGAATCAACAATGAACTTTAATTATAATTATATATATATATTGAAATCTCCTGCAATGATAAACTATGTTTATTATAACTTCAAGTAATTTCAATACTGAAGATAGAAGATGACATATGGAAAGAAAACCCCAGAACATGGTGCAGTGTTTGATGCTGACACCCTGTGCTGCATCTGCATGCATAATATGGCAGCAAAAAGGTCCATCTTAGATGATGAGGGTAGGTAGGTCGGCCTATGGAAATGCAGCTGCACAATGGGACGTAAATGCAGATTCAGAACAAAAATAGTTTGAGGACAAGCACAGCTAATTAACGCAGCATTCTTCTCCTGTGTGAGTCTCTGTTATGTGTCATGATTATTTTGCTGATATCTTGTAGTCAGAAGACCTCCCACAGCTAATTTGATACCTCTGCATTCTGAGATTGCTACCCAAAGGCATGTCATAATGAAACAGTGTTTTCTCTCTGTTCCAAGTATTATGAAAGGAAACTGTTGCTCCATCCTATCTGTACTGGAAGCTCTTTATACCAGCTTCTTTGCTGTTTAATGGCTCATTTTCACAATTAGTCCTTTATGGCATCTCTAAATATTCTAGATGTAATTAGACAGTTTTAAAATGTCTTTGTTCAAGGAGAAAACATACGTTAATTTTTAATCCTTATTAAAATATGCAGAAATAAAAATATCATCGTGATTATAAATATATAGAGAAGCTAAAGGCATACACAATACGGGGAATTTAGATAACCATCTCTCACTGACATGCAATGAGAACTGGCTGCTTAACTCTGGTCTATGTCACTTCAGGAAGCCTGTACTAAGGCTGGTCATGAGGAAAAGCTTTCTAATGATATAGACAGCGAAACATTGCAAAAGACTGCAGGACAGCTGGAATAGACTGCTGATCTTTATTGTTGTCGATTGCACAAACATTTGCATCCATGACCAAAGATGATCCTGTATTGAGACAGAAAGGTTGATTATTCATTGGATTATTTTTGTGTAACTCAACCTTTTATGGGCTAGGGAAGAAACTTATATTGGAGAAAAGTATAGATAACACATTGCAGAATTGATAAACAAGAATTTACAGCATGAAGTATAGAAGAAAAGACTACTGGTGGTGGAATTTATTGAGATAGTCAGTTCAGCATGTTAACTTGGGTCAGTAGGGTTAGATTTGATTTTGATAAAATAGGAGAGTGCTACCCTAGCTAGCTGCTACAACAACTTATGCCAGTAACAAATACCTCTCCAGGTATTCAGTTCTCCCAAAATAATAAATTATTTAATTAATTTCAGCTGAATTAGACCTCAGAAAGTCTTTTAATTGAAGGTGAAGAGGTTAAGAGAAATACTTAAACCACAACTATACTATAGAAATAAACATCTGTATGTAGATTTTTCTTTTGTCTTTGTTGAGAATCAGGACTCCAGGGTATAAAAATGACATTGTTGTCTTGAATTTAATGATATTTTCATTCTTGGTTTCAAGTTAGAAAATGCCACCTGATGAACACTTCCTGGTATTTTTTCTTTGCTGAAAACTGTGAAAATCAGAGACCTTTATCTAACATCTTTCTTCACAAAGGAGGTGTATGGTTACCAAAGCATCTTCACAGTTCTATTCCATTTCTGAAATAAGATAAGAACAGCCACATATACATGAATGCTAACTGAATTATGTTTATCTGACATTAACATTTGAATGGATCTGGGCAATAGGAATGATGATAACGCCTGGATGATTCATAATCAATGTCATTTCCCCTTTTAAGTTTATGGAGAATGGGTGGAACAACTTAGCAAAGAGATTCAACAAAGCAGGTACATCAAGAGGGCCAAAAAATATAAAAAAGTAAACTATCAGAGTAAAAAGTAAACCTGTGTGATTTATAGTATGAAAAACTTAGTATAAAGCATTTTATGACTATGTTTCAATGGCACTCACTTCAAAAATATTTTTAAGAATGCTGGAGACTATTTACTGAAGTTTTTTTGCAGCTCCTTAGATATGGTTTCACATGGAAAATATGAACGTCTGAAAATCGGTAGACTCAGACTACATCTACTTAGGGGTAATAATGGAATCCACCAATAGTGAATTACTTTCAAATACTCTTTAAAAATAAAGGACACATATCCATCAAAGGCAGGTAATAAAGAGAGAGAGAGAAGAAAGAAAGGAGAGAGAATGAGAAAAGGAAGGGAGGGAGGGTGCGAGCAGAGATACAGGGAAAGAGAGAAAACAGGTAAAAAGAGAGAAAGTAAAAGTGTTTTAAATCACAGATATCTGTGAAGTGCTGACCACTATTTTATTAAAAATAAGATCATTTTAGGGCACCTTGATTTGAAGATTGCGGTTAATTTAGAACAAAGTATCATGAGTGCACTTGTGCAGATGGGTTCTGATTCTTTTGCATGCCCTCACTGCTGCTTGTGTGGTGAAATACCTTAGTGAGAATTGATGACCAGAGTCCATTCAGACTGCCTGAAGTCTTGCTAGCATTGTCATCTAAGATGAACGTTTATTCTTGTGCAAAACTGAATTGCTATTAAGCAGTTTGTTAAAAAGACTGTTCTGAATTTCAGAGGGTTATCTGATCGACCTATGTGGCCAGCGAGATACCAGTCTCTTATCAAAAGCTACATTACTAAGTTGATGAAAGAACAAGATGTATACAATATTCAACAGATAATATTTTATAAATGCATGCATGTGTTTATGTATTTATAGACACTACACAAAATGACTTAACATAGGAATATTAAAAATTAAAAATACTTTTAAAATACCTGACTAAGATACCTAAGTACCATTGAATGACTTTATGACTTAGTTGCTTCAGGTAATTTTACTCAAAATATGTGCCAAATTAAAAACATTTTTCAGATTTACAGGAAAACATGAAGAAATAATTTTTAAAAAAGGTACTGATAGGCTGGGAAGAAAATTTGAGACATCGCTTTGAGAATTTGAAATTTTCTGAGAACTGGATTAACTTTTTGGTATTTTTTGGAACTTTGCTATCAGTACTTTGAAAAAATTCCAACAATAAAGGCTTCTATTGTTTTTTAGATTTTATATTAACATGTATCAACAATAAAAAGAAAAAAAAGAATATATATTGAAGTACAGTAATGAAAAAAGATGTGAAATTGCTTGTAGAGTTTCATAGTTTCAGCATGTACTGTTACTTAGAATGAAGCTACATGTGAAATGATGAAATGTCTGTTCTTCACAGAGTTCCAGAGTTAACTTTATTTCCTCTATTCCTAGCAGCCATTACAGTTCAGAATGTTTTACACATCTTACCTTCCAGAGTTTCTTGATAGATCACAGTCTGGATTTACTTTGCTAGACATTTATAATTGCCAAAACCCCCACTTCTGTGAGATGTTCTCCTGGTGGTGATGTCCTGAAGTCTTCAGACCCCTGCAACACAGGCTGTTGTGTCTGCAACAATTGTATGTTATTTTTAAAAAAATTATGTAACCTCTTGACTCCTTGTTTTCTTATTTTATGCAATAGGAATAACCTAAGCAAAGTCATATAACAACTGGAGAAGAGCATTTCAGAGGTAATGTGAGGCTTCTGTAATTAATTGTCTGTAACAGGCCTAAGAAGAATGTCCTGATGAAAGATACTGGTTTTTCCACTTACATTGAGTAGGGTTATTTAATAGTGTAGCTAATGCATTTTGGATGAAAAGCTCCAGAAACACAAGTTATTCTTGTATTACTATGTCCAGTAACAGTAAAATTAAGAGTCCTAAATTCTGAAAATCTATCAGCCTGCAGTCATCTCCAAAAGAGTCAAAATCAATATAAATCATCTCTGAAGCTTTTAAGAAAGCGAAGGACGAGATGCTCTGATGACTCTTTTACAGCTTGGAACTGAGAAATTCTTGGCTCAAAATGCTGACTTTTGGCCAAGGTACTGTACAGTAGGTTTACTTTTTGGCATTTTATAATCACCTCAGAAAAAGTACAAGGTGATCATAGAGAAAAGGTTGAAGTAGAACAAGGGCAGAAAAAATAAACACTGACTGAGAAAAAAAATTGTAGGGTTCTAGCTGTAGTGAACATTTTGCTCTTAGATGAAGGGAGTTAACTGTATGCTAAACCCCCCCTTCTTTTATCAACATTACAGATTGTACTTTGTGACAGACCTCAGTTTTATGCTTTGCAGCTGAGTAAATTAAGTATAATTAGACATAGTACCCAGGATTTGGATTAAACTGATGTTGGTTTTCAGCACTGTACTTCAGTAAGTTTTGGTTCTTTGATACTACAACGTCAGTGGATCCAGAAGTGTTAATGTGGTTAGTATAACAACAACCACATAAGAGATACTGAATCCCTGCAAAGGCAGAAGAGCTCAAGCACCAAAGTCTGGGCTGGAATTGAGTCAGAGTGTTACTGTTTGCTTGCAGTAAGGGAACGGAAATGATTCAGGATGAAATGGTGCTATTAGAAAGAATCTGAAATTTTATTATTATTGTACTATTCACAGAAATAAAGACAAAAATGTGTAACACTGCAAAATTCTGGACCATATGACACAAATATCTTAAAATACAGTCCAAACAACATTTTAATAACAAAGGCTTCCTTACGTGACATTACCACAGTAATGGAATCCTAGAAAGTAGATAGTATTATTTGAAGTTCAGATAAAGGAAACCATCTGTTGGGGTTTTTTTGTTTGTTTGGAGTTTTTGTTCTTTTTTTTTTTAGTAAAGCATTAGACTGAAAAAAAAACCCCAACCTCCTATTATTTTATTGGTTTTTAAAAGACATATCTGAGGTATCTTGCATTAAAAATTCACCACAGTACAAATAGAACTGTCAGTGGTATTGCCTTCCTGTTTTTATTTTGGGAATACACGTAAGTATGTCTGTGCTTCATTAATATTGTTTTTGGTTTATGTAAATGGGAAACTCGTGCTCCAAATTCTAGTAACACAGTTTCTTTTTTGGACATATTTCAAAGTATTGGTCTATGAACATGATTTCAGAAATAAGTATGGTCTTATAGCTATGAGTATGGTCTGTTAAAACTTAAGTATTCAGTCATATCTCACAAGCAAGAAATGGACATCTATGAAGCCTTTGACTTGATCCCCCAGAAGATCCTTCTTTTGAAATTTGAGAGATATGGATTTGATGGGTGGGCTGTTTGGTAGATGAGAAATTGGTTGGATGATTGCATCCAGAGGGTAGTGGTCAATGGCTCAACGTCCAGATGGAGATCAGCAACAAGAGTTGTCTCCCATGGATCCCTCTTGGGACCACTACTGTTTAGTACCTTCATCTAGGACATAGACAGTGGGAATGAGCGCACCCTCAAGTTCACAGATGACACCAAGCTGAGTGGTGCAGTTGACATGCCAGAGTGATTGGATGCCTTCCCGAGGGACCCAGACAAGCATAAGAAGTAGGCTGAAGGGTTTGAGAGCAGCCCTGTGGAGAAGCACTTGGGGGTACTGGTGGATGGAAAGCTGGACCTGAGCTGGCAATGTGCACTCTAAGCCCAGAAGGCCAGCTGTATTTTGGGCTGCATCGAAAGAAGAAGGTTGAGGAAGGTGATTTTGTCCCTCTACTCTACTCTGGTGAGTAGACCCCCACCTGGAGTACTGCATCCAGCTCCAGAGTCCTCAGTGCAGGAATGATATGGACCTGTTGGAGTGGGTTCAGAGGAGGGTCACAAAAATGATCAGAGGGCTGGAGCACTTCTATGAAGAAAGTCTGAAAGAGTCTCAGTCTGGAAAAGAGAAGGCTCTGGGGATACTTTATGGTAGCCTTTCAATATTTAAAGAGGGCCCATGAAAAAGGTGGGGACAGTCTTTTTAGCAGGGACTGTTGCAACAAGACAAGGGTAATGGTTTTAAAATAGGGTAGGTTTTGACTAGATATAAGGAATACATTTTTTTTAAAATGAAGGTGATGAAACACTGGCACAGGCTGCCCAGAGAGGCAGTAGATGTCCCATCCCTAGAAACATTCAAGGTTGGGTATGATGGGGGTCTGAGCAACCTGATCTAGTTAAACATGTCCCTGCTCACTGCAGGGGAGGGGTTGGACTAGCTAATCTTTAAAAGGCCCCTTCCAACCCAAACTACTCTATGTTTTTGTAATTCTATTTGTAACTCCTAAAATATTAAAAAAAAAATATCTATCACAAGAGATAGAGATGTGATCACTATTTAATTCTTGCTATTATTCAGTGGATTCATATTTAACACAAGTAGCATTGACAAAGGGTAGCATAGTACTAACACTGCCAAAGTGGCAGTATAATCTTATCTAACACTGGCTTTAATTGCAACAGTAATTGATTAAAAAAGCTGCCCTTACTACATAAAGCATGCTTGTTACAGACAGGCAGGTTACTGGCCTGACTTGTTCAAACTTGCATCTACAGATAACCCCATAGGGTGTTCTCAGCTTTCACAGTGTGCCTGAAGTGTACACAAACGTAAAGAGATGGCTAAAATTTGAGGAGGAGCCTCTCCTGTTAACTTGGATGGGCAAAACTGCATTCCATCAGATGATTAAAAGAAATGGCACTATGTTCTTTGTGCATCATTGCAAAAGCATTGTCAAATATAAACAGAAAGGCAGAGACTATGAAATGCATAGTGTTGCACCTCCCTCAGGCTACAAGAGAACAGGGAACTAATTAAGCTTTTGGAAGATAATTGCAACCCTTTGATATCTCAGAAGCAACTTAGCTTGCCTCCTTTGCTTGGCCCACCACAGAAGAGTTGCTTGCTAGTTTCCGTTGAGTTAACTGAGTGCAGTTTTCTCCAGTGTTTGCCTAAGGTTAGTGTGTAACTTCACTGGGATGACTGGGCAACGCCACTGTGCCTCCAAGAGTACTGGAAATGAACAAAATTAAGATCTGTTTCCAAGTCTTCTGTGTGGATGTTGAAATGAGCAAAAGCTGTACAAAGGAAGAATAAATAACATACTTGATATATCAGAACAATGAACAAATATGTAAGTTCAGCACTGGGTAACTGTCTTGTGTATCTCTCAGATTTTCTGGTCCATATACTGTAGTCCCTGTGACGTGTTAGGCAGATATACATAATAAATATGGATCACATCAGCAGGCAAACTGTTAATGGCCTAGGATTAAATTATTACTTATGCATCAGTCTATTTCTTCACCAACTTAATGAGCATTGATTCTGGGTGTCGAAATTAAATAGAATTATGTCAAGAGATTTATGTTGTTTGTCTGAAATATACACACTCTTAAAACCAACATCTAGACTCAAGCTTTTTTTTCAGCAGGCACTGAAGAGATTTTCATTGCTATTTATCTCTTCCATTATGCACAAATTTCTCACTGAAATCAAAACAAAGACTTAAAAACCTACTACGTAGATTAGAGAGAGTAACAGAATTTGGCCCCACATTTGTAAATATATGTCATTTTTTATAGGCAGAAGTTAAAGGCAACACAATTTACTGCTTTAATCAGTCATTTGCCGACAGAGGGCTCAGAAAAGCAATTAACAACTTATGAAGCATAGAAAAAGCACACACAATTAGGAAGACAAACAATAGAATAAAGACCATCTCCTCTGGAGAAAAGTAAGCTGTAATTTCCCTGCCACCTGAATTTGGCTCATTACTGAAGAGACTGCTAAAGATCTCCCTAATGACAGAAAATCATCAGACCATAAGGAAAATATATAATACTACATCTGCTCCATTAAGAATGGCTCCTATAATTCTTTTAAACATAAAGCTTTATCTTGAATCAAATAACTTACTTTTAGTCTATCTGGAAATCATAATCCTACCACTTCTTAAATGTCTCATGTGAATTTTGCAGACCAAACCCACTTTATCCCAGTAATGCTTTAGCAAGACTAAATCCAAGTTAAAGGAGAGCATTAAAAATCACAGGATGAAAGTAATTTCTTAAGCTGTGTTTCCTAAAATTTATTCCATGACAAACTGTAGTCCAAACCAGATTGTTTTGTAGAGTTCCCACTCTGTTCAGTAAAATTTGGATCAGATCCTTCTGACATAACACTACTGTAGTATCAATATATTCAGGTGGGCACATCTACTGACCATTTCCTATTATACAATTCTGCATGTTCTAATAGAGCAATTTTTTTTTTTTAAAAAAAATAACATGAATCCCAGATCCGAGTCCAACAGACTGTCTTTAAGACTGGTAGATTCTCTGATAGATTCTGCAAATGTTGCTTTTTCTTCTTAAGCATTGCCTGTGAGGAATAACACCTCCTATAGTTGCTACAGGTCTCCTAACAGACCACCAAATATTGACTGAGTTCATATTCCTGACCAATTAATTTAGACCCAAAGTATTAATTACTCTACTGCTTGGTTCCTCTGCTGCCTTACACTATTAACTGACTCATTAAAGTTAACAAGATTGCATGTACAATAAATAAAACAATATAGTCTTTGGTAGTAATGAGCTGATCCTACAACAGCTTTCAAATATGGAAATTCCACTTGAATTAGGAATGAATACTTTTTGTTAAGTTTCAGTACAGGTCAAAATCATACCAGCTATAGAAATGCCTCTCATGAAAATGGAATTTTAAAACAAGTTCTTGTACTAGGAAAATGCTGTAACAGTAACATGACCTATGTTTATAATAATCTTTAAAATATTTTCTTCATTACTCAACTGCTTGAAGACTTTCAAAAAAATATAAAAGAGGAGTGTGTTATTTTGTTGTTCTTTTATTTTTTTTTTCCTGAAGAATAGATCCATCCTGAAAGTTTATCTCGAATGTTGAGTTTTATCCTTTTTAATTAGAGGACATCAACAATTGCCTTTGTAGTCTAGTAGCTCTTTGAACTGCCTTTGAATCAAGATCAGAGACTACAATAAAAGAACCTCCTACTGTACAGTTTTATACCACTCTATGTGAGACACTTAACATGTTGAAAAACTTCATATTATTCAATATTTGCAGGATGAAAAAGAGACAAATGTGGGGATTTTGCTGTAATTTCTCCTTACGTACCTTGCTGGAGGAAAAATATATTTTTAGCAGAAAAATAATGTTTTACAGAAGGGAAACTATATTTAAGCTTTCTTAGCATTGCACAAAGCAAATAATGTATGTAAAGTAAAAAAAAAAAACAACCAAAAAATTAAAAAATAAAATGGAAAACACATATCCAAAGAAGACCCCAGTCCCAAAATAATCAGAAAATTGGAAAATTAAAGACAAGTGTCATTTTTTACTACCAGTCCACATTTAGGACCGTGTTCCATTTACAGATGCTCACTTTCCTTCTCAGCAGCCTGCATAGCTTGTGCTCTCAGGACTATCAGCTCATGCCTGGCATAATTTTTCCTTGTGGTTTTAATTTGGAGGGAGTGGGGCCGCTCACGCAATGGTAAGCGAGTCCGGGTTGCCTCGGTTCGGTTCGGCTCGGCTCGGGCGGGAGATGAAAGGCGCGGGTGGGGGTCCCGTGGGTCCTCGCCGTGACCTACTTCCAGCGCAGCCAGACATAACACGGGCACCACGTGCTCCCGCCCCGCCGTCAAAACAAACCATTAAAGGCAGCAGCTTAAGGCTGATTTAGGACCCTCTGGTCTTTAAGTGGTGTCTGACGTTTTTGATCTGCTAACTGATCACAGGTGGATGAAAGGGGATCTCAGACAATTAACTGTGAATTCGGCAGGTTCTGTTACAAAGGGGGGGAGTGGGGGGGAGCTCCAGTTTCACCTAGGAGAGCATTAAAAAAGCAGCATTTGGCGAGTGCCGTGGCGAAGGCGTTGGATGAAAAGCAGAGGATGAAAACATGCCCTGCTAAATATCAGTGCAAAAATTCTACCCTAAGTGTCACATCTCCCTGCCTAAATTCTCAATTCTACCATCAGTAATTTTGCATTTCAGCAGCAGCAAATATTCTATGACAAACAGAAGCACAGATGAAAATGGCTGGGAAAAACATTGTGCATGAAAAAGCCCTATGAATGGCTGGGAAAGTCATGATTTTCAGCAAATAAACTAGCTATTTCTTCCTCAATAAACCTAGTATTATTAGAAAAGGATTTTGAACTGATTTGGCTAATATTTAAGGTTATTTCTTCTTTCATGCCCTTCACCTGATTTTAGTCTTCTACTTAGTACAGGCTGAGCAGGGACACTTGAGGCAGGGTGTGGGACCTGTGTCATCACTTTCAGAAGTAGCTATCTGAATTTTTTTGCAATGGATTTACAAAATAAATATTATTTATTAACCGGTTATTACCATTATTATTACAATAAATATTATTGTTCATTTTTAATAGCATCAGAGTATGTATCAGCCATACAGCCACGGAGATAGGCCAATTTCTTATTCCACATGAAAAAAAGGGATGAGAATTACATTTTTCTTTTTTGTTTGTTTTCACTGACCATGGATTTTTTTCTTTCTTGAAATGGCAGGTTGGTACATGAAGTCATCAGACTGTATGCTTAACTACTGAACCAATGTCTTTTTAAAACTCCTTCATATGAGAATCAGTAGATCTGGGTGAATAGATGACTCTTGCTGCTTGTGGTGGGCAGTGATTTATTGGCAATCTGTAAGAAAGGGAAAGTTGGAAAAAAATAATTTCTACATTTTCTTCTTTAAGAGATAAATTAACTAGGGAAAAAGACTGTTCTCTGGTTGTAGGAATTAAGAACACATAACACTGCAGTAACAATAAAAAGCAAAAACGTACATCGGATACCACAAACCCCATCTTTTCCATAGAAAACAGAAAATCTCTTCCCCTCCCCTGTCTTAAAATCTAGACCTTAAGGATGTAATTAAATGTGACACTGTAGGAGCCACACATCAGCTGATGTTCTACAGTTGCTGACCTATTTGCACAGGTCGCCTGACACCTAAATACATGCTATTTTGGCTTATTGTAGGAGTGATTCTCAAAGACAAAGACATTCTCAAATGGAAAAATTGGTAATTGAATGTGTTCACAAACACAGACAGCTCCTCCAGGGATCACCTGGCCTGACAAAATTGCAGCTTGGTGGCAAGAAGAGCCCGTCACTCTGGTGCAGCGACCCTACAGTGTCTAGTCCTACACTGGCCTGTTTTTTAGTGTGGGTCTATTTTTTTAGTCTCTCTAATGTTCCATGGACTCTAGACCTCCCATGATGCAATGTTATGCTCCCAGAATAAAAAAACAGCAAAGCAGGTAGGATGGCTTTTATTTTCTAAATCTCTGTATTTATACCACTTTTGCTTCTTAGGTCAGTCCACAAATGTAACCTGAGCACATCCAGGGACCTCCTGATGCCATGTTAATTGCAGCAGGGAACAACCTAACAGCTGATCTAGAATCTTCCACTTTGGGCAGGATTCATCTTTTTAATATTAGAATCCTCAAAATGAGGTATTTAGTCTAACTCCTACTGTCAACAGGGAGGGAGAGACAGTGACTTTTGAAAAGCAAGTATAGCTGTCTAAGAGATGCTTAGGAGGTGGAAGACCTTCTACAATATGCATTCCTCTCTGAAAAGGATGGCTTGCAAATTTGCCTCCATTGTCAAAAGGAAATAAACAGAGGCAGAAACCGCTACCCACCAAAACTACAAGAAAAATAAACAATCTTTTCCTTCTTCTCAGCCTTCTGGGCAAGGACTTCAAGATAATTTCAAGAGCATAAAGACTCTGTGATTGGTTTGGGCATTGCTATTCCATACCACATTTTTAGAACTTGTTCCTTTAAAACTTAAAAATCCTGATATAGCTTACATATTTTGTAAGGACATTTCAAAACCACAAAACCAAAATACCATTATTTTGGTTTGTGATAACTCTTTTGTTGTTGTTTTGGTTTTCTTTCTTTCTTTCTTCTTTTTTTTTTTTTTTGTTTTCTTTTTACAGTGTAACCCTCATTTTTTCTTGAAAAAGAAGAACAAACCTTGACTTCTTGATACTCATTTTGTTTTCTGAATTCTATTTTCTTTAACTTGATTTAAAATTTGTTTCTTACTTTTTCAAAGTTCCACTGAATAAGTCTATTTCTTTAAACATCTGCATTTATATAGTTGCATAAATATGTTGTACGTAAAAATCTGAGGCTACCTGGAGCCATATGATATACTCAAAGCCTCTGACTTTTGAGAAGATTTAGGTCTTGTAAACTGTAAAATGCTTGTAGGTGGGGGAAAAACTGAAGATAAAAGTGATCAAAATCTCTTCAACCAATGGATTTTTTTGAGTGCACCTTCCCCATAGAATAAGGGAGAAAGTAAGTGAGTTTCTGTATTGTTGGAGGTAGTCATTGCTTGTAAAACACTCTTTCATCCTTCTTACTCTCTTCCAGTTCTTCATATTATTGACTAGATCATGAATAGTAAATCTAAAAAATCTTACTTACTGTTATTCCAGTTATCTAAATGCTAAGCTGTTGTCATATAGCCTCTGCCTATGCTGCCTTCATCCTTGTCCATGTATTTTGTGAACCTACTGGCAACATCCTTTTCTGCATATAGGTTTCCTTCAGAAGAAGACCAGGAATGCACCAGCAGAGCCCTGGTACTTTCTGAGTCCCTCCCATCTGGATAGACCAAATAGAGGCACTTGACTGCCTCTGCCGTGAAAAACAGCCATTGTCAAATCGCCCTCTAAGGAAGCACCAGTCAAGACACTGATTCACTCTCTTGGTATTGACATCAGTTTTGACTGTTGATTGTACCTTTCTTCCAGAAAATTCTATTTGTAAAATGTTGACCGTGTAATGGCCCCTAAGCCATTATCCCTTCCTCATTTCAGTGCCTTCTTGAGAGCTACTTCTGCCACAATGCATTCAAGAGAACGGTAATATTAATGGCTAGGAAGTAGGAAAATAAAGGAAATGTCAGGCTGTAAAAAATTTTTACAGGATGTAAAAAATCAGACGAAAACATAAATATGATTCATATTTACAAGTACGAGAAGCATAATGGTCATTTTAACAGACACATTTTTTGCAGTATGCAGCTTACCCTTCAATAACCAGTTTATATAGCAACCTCTTCTATTTAAGGTATAGATCTTCCTAAAACTGTTTGCTCACATGAACAGTTCCCAGTTGAGATTACTCTATTTGTGCTTTGCTGAAACATACATACTACCATGAGAATAAAAAAGTATTATTTTATTCACTGCCATTATCATGCTATAACATCATTGTTCTAAAATCTGTATTCTTCTCTCAGCATTTCAAATTGATCACTTGTACTTTCAATGTGTCTTTTAAAAAACGTGTTGGCTTTAAATAAGAACATATATTGCATTTTGTTTTCCTTTTTTTTTTTTTTTTCCCTAAGATTATTGTAACAGATAGAAGACTTTGAAGTGTTGTCAATTTTCTCAGGATAAAAAAACCCCAAGCTTGCAGCTTGTCATTTTTATTTCTTAGCAGTCTTTTGGGTATTTAAGAAAAAGTGAGATTTATTTCAAGTTTTCACTTGTTTTGCTATTTTTTTATTATTTAATATTGAAATTTTTTTTTCTTTCATTTGCCTAACATAATAGATGCTATAAAGAAAAATTCAATAACATTAATTACTGAGAAAGTCTTGGTTTCTTTCTCACTCCATGTTTATTTTGGGAAAAGGATACCTATTTATTAGAGTTATTTATCCAGTTATTCTGTTAACATGTAAATTTTCTACAAGTAGGTTCTCTTAGTGATGTACAATAACAGAAAGAAAAAAAAAAAAAAACGTAATAGAATAAGATGAAATAAAAGTAAAGAAAATTACACCATTGTTCTTTCATGGTGACCTCTTTAAGTTTTTGTATAAATATCTCTTGGACTGCTCTTTCTTTTGACTTCTGGGACTTTTTTCGAGGCCAAGTACAGTTCCAATGAAAATAACTAGAGGAATTAGTTTAGTTTCCATCATACCTGGCAAGTGAACATTCTGGAGAACTGGAGGTTTGAACCAGAACAGCTGACTCACTCTGTTTTCTCTTTTCCTTAATACAAATTGTATTTCAAGCACATAAACAGAAATATCAAGAAATCAAGTGCAGTAGCTATTAATTTTGTTTCCTTTTTTTTTTTTTCTTAAAAAAAACCCCCATAACAAACAAACAATAACTTAATGATGAGATATTTCTATAAGATTTCACTACTACTTCTCAAAGAAAATAGTATGGTAAAGTAAGGAAGGTAAGGACTAGTAAAATCATGACACTAAAGTCTCTTGAAGTCTTTGAACAAGTGTCAGTCCTGCAAAAACTGCAGTGTCTTGGAGGACTGATGAGGAATACTTATGTTGTTTACTCTGTTTTCTTCCCATGCACTCTTTTTATATATATATATATACACGTACACAAAGCTGTGAGTAGCATACAATAAAGCTATATGATTTTAATAAGAAATATTAACCATCATGAGAGGATTTCTAAATAAGATACTCAGATTGATTTGCTGTACTGGTCACAGTCAAGATTGATTTTCAAAACATTTATCTTCCTTACGTTATGACTAATCAGCCATGATTTCTGGATAAGTTGAGAGAAACAATGATTTAACAATCTAAATATGTTTCAAATGTACTCAAGAATTTTATTGTAATTGCTGTTGTGTGTTAATAAATTGTTTAGACTACATCTCACTATGTGGAAAGCTGTATTCCAACACCATGAACGCAACAAAGAAACTCAGCAGTCCTTAAGTATATATATGGTATGTTCAAGTCCGTGGAGACACGAGCTTTTACCTTTTATTGTGATATTTCATAGCAGAGTCTTATGTCTTATGCCTTAACTATGCCAACCACCCTGCCTCTCATCTGATTATCCTCATGTTATTATGTTGGAATGTGAACCCAGACTTCCTTGTTTTACTGCTTTTAAGTACCAGTCTCAGACACTAATATCTGCCTCTGTTGTTCTAGCCTTTAATTTAGTCTACTGTCCAGGAAGTGGCCTATTTAATGCCCTCTCCCTTTTAGTTAACTAAACCTAGCTTGAAATTTCTAAAAGGAAACAGCTGCACTTTGGTAAAACACCAAAATCACTGGATACACTTCCCTGTCTTTCCTGGGACCGAGGGGGAGGATGGATAGCTAAAACAGAAACAGACATTTCGTGTGCTAGCAGGTGGCTATGCAACCTTCCTTCCACACAGCATCCAGATTTCCTCCTTGCCTAAGATTTGGTCTTATTCATGAAAGACAAAAACCTGGCACAATGGACCCCACAAGTTGAAGTCCTTTAAGTTTCTGGGGGGAAAGGAAAAAAAAAAGGAAAGGAAAGGAAAGGAAAGGAAAGGAAAGGAAAGGAAAGGAAAGGAAAGGAAAGGAA
>JAAGNO010008290.1:19471-44405 GCA_033439905.1 Ceryle rudis
AAAGGAAAGGAAAGGAAAGGAAAGGAAAGGAAAGGAAAGGAAAGGAAAGGAAAGGAAAGGAAAGGAAAGGAAAAAGTTTAAAACTGAACTAAAAGACCTTGAAGTGTAGTCCAGATTGTGATCTACCAGTAGTCTTCTCCCTGGCTTCACTAAACCACACAATATATCTTCCTTGAGAGCCAAGCTGAATAACAGTAAACCATGGCAGTGTAAAAGTGAGTTAACAGGCCCAGTATCTCAACACTTCAGAGAGCAGAGCATCTGGCAGTACCTACTGACCTTTCTCATTCTGTTTCTTAACTTTATTATTTGGAATGCCATCTGCAGTCAGGTCAGGTATCCTAAGACATTTTGTTGCTGGTTTTGCTTAATATCATCACAACTCTCCAGTGTAATTATCAGAATAGTGAGCACTTCTTACCAGTGGGGATTCAGGGAAGGGTGAAAATTCCCTTTCAGCTCCAGTGTTTTTGAGAGAGTGTTATAAGGAAGAAAAGCTTTCCTGTGCTGCCCCCTCATCTATGGCTTGCAACTGCGTTGGGTGGTACTTATGGCCAAACAAGTCTTTTCTTTGCACTGATCTGTGCATTCCTTATGATTTGTTTTAAAGGTTGTAGTCCTCATATTACACCAACATTTATAACTCTGGTTTGTTAAAATAGTTCTAGTTCTTCTATATCCAGAACATCCTTCTGAGGCTTTTACAAAATGTGGCCGGGCTTCTGTCAAACAAGATTAGCTGAAATAAAAGGTATCAGTTTTTTAGGAAGTGTGTTGGCTTCTTGCCTACTTTCTCATCAACAAAGCATGCCACAGTTTGTCTTTTGGCTATCTGAGACCTTCTCTTTCCCAGCAATTGTTTCTGCAGCAGCTGAGTCAGTATTTCAGTACCTAGATAAAATATCTGAGACTGGTATGAAGGAGCTTCTTATTAATGAAATTGCATATCTAGTGTATTTTCAAATTTGGCCACATTTTGACAAATGACAGTAATATCCTCATACACAGGATGAACTTTTTCATTTCAGACTTTACTTCAGTGTCAAGTTTCATACAAGCCAGAATCCAGGGAAGCAGGTTCTCTCTACCTATCATAATTCTGAGAGTCAGCTGCTGAAAATTCAGTAAGAATCATAGAATCATGGAATGGTTTGGGTTGGAAGGGACCTTAAAGATTATCTGGTTCCAACCCCCTTGCCATGGGCAGGGACACCTTCCACTACACCAGGTTGTGCAAGGCCCCATCCAAGCTGATAACAAGGATAATCAGATAATAAGGATAATAAGAAAAGTTTACAGTGCAAATTCAGAGATATATACATTGAATGATCATATATGATTGTAATTTACTACTGGCTTGCATGTTAATACCTGCTTCCCCATTTGGCTTGTTGATAATATGGTCTGCTGTGCAGGGAGAAGACCATATCCCAGATCACCACACAGGTTTCTCTAGCCTTTCTGCCACTGGCCTGAAGAATCGAAGCAATGCTGTGTTGCAGTGGAAAGGTGGGAGTTCCCTACACTCCTTTAACCATGTAGAAAATGAGATATTGGTGAGGTAAATCCCCCTGCAGTAAACCTCAGACTCTAGATGAATAAATAACAGCTTCTCTTCTATCACTGTCTTTTTCCCTAACAGGCTGGCACAATTCACTGAAAGATCTTCAGTTCTTTGCCTTTTACTTTCTTAGTAAAGAAATGGAAACTCACCTTCTCAGCAGCGATTGATGAAAATCTGACTTTTTTTTTTTTTTTTTTACTTTGAACAGGTTTATTTTTTCTTTTTCATTGTTTTTGAAATTAGATTATCAGTGAGACTGCAACAGGCAGATCCTTAAAGCAACACTTGGAATAAATTCATTCAAGGAAACAGAAGTAATAAAGGGCAAACATAGTACAGGATACAGAAATTTTAGAGAAAGTCACCAGCTACTTCAGAACTGCTTGGCTACTGAGGTTTTGCTTGTGCCTTTCAATACAGAGTAACTTTTCCCAAGGCAAGTTTACCTTGGTATAGGTCCTTGTGAGCAACGACAGTACACTGAATACCTTTAAAATATTTTGCTGGGTTGTTGCTATCTATAATTTTCCAAGGGTGACATTTTTGCTACTAGATTTTTGGACCTTTCTGTGATGAATTATTAATACAGATGAAATATCTCTCCACTATACATAGCACATCTATCTTGTTTGGATGTTTTGGACAGTTCAGAAATGTTGATAACTGGTAGCAATTTCTCACCAAAGACAGAGCAGAGTATTTAATCATTAAACAGTAAAAACCAAACCAAACCAAAACCAAACCCAGAAAGATATGAGGAGCATTCATAACACTCAACTTCAGACACCTTATTTAGCTAGATGAGCTAGCCAGACAGCTATATTGACTGTAGGAAACAAAAGAGGGGAAAATCATAGACTTAAAGCAAAGACCCATAATTGTCTACATTGTTTAATTCTTAGTTCACGCCTGGTATGGTTTAGACTCACTATCCCAGGTGACAGGAGTAGAAACCATTCCTGTAGGCATTCTCATTATATCTTCAGACTATAATGTCCTTCCCTGATAGGCTTCATCATAGCCTTCTTAGTACTTCAGGCTTCTTCAAGTGAGAAGAGTATTCATAAACCAACAATTATTGTATAGTTATAACTATTGTAGTTACAGCTATCAATGATGGTAATTATTGGCCTCCACGGGACAATTTGCTGCCCAGTCAAGGCCTATATGGCCAAGAATTATATAGTGTGGATGTACGCAGCCCTGACAGCTTAGTCTCTGAACCAGCTATCAGCTCCTGGCCTTGTTTCATTTAGCTGTTCAGGTGTATCCATAGTCACTCTCAGCTGTTCAGTTGAGAAGACTTGTTTCTGATTGGCTGAGAAAACTACCAAAGCATTTTTTTTTTACTGCAGTAAACAAGCAGCTTTAGACTGGGAGGTCTCACTGCGGTTTCAGAATCTTGGCTGCAAAGCTAGGCAAGGTTTGGCAAATATAAGGGTAGGATGTTTTAACTTGATTTTGGGGCCTATTTACTTTTCTGCTTACTTCAAAAGAATGGAAGTGAAATTGGACAAACTCTCAATCTTTATCTTTCTCTCTTGAGATACACATTTGTGTGTTTTGATAAAATTACTTTGTCATTTATGGCTTAATGGTAACTGTGGACTAGAAAGGACAAATTTTGTAATGTTGTCATGGTTTGAGCCAGCCCAGCTGGCAACAAAGGAACCATGGAGACACTCACACCCCTCTGCATTGGGATGGGGAGGAGAAAACACAATAAAAGGCTCAAGGGTTGAGGCAAAGGACAGGCAGGGCTCACTCACCAGTTACGGTCACAGGTGAAAGACAGACTCAACTTGGGAAAACAAAATCAGTTTAGTTTAAACAAAACCTGCTACCGGTTTACCACCTGAGTCAGAGCAAGACAGTGATAAATACAACTGGATCTTAAATACATCTTCACCCCACCCCTCCCTTCTCTCCAGGCCCAGGCCTGCTATTTCCTCCCCCACAGTGCAACAGGGGGACAGGGAATGGGGGGTTGCCATCAGTCCCAGTCCATTCCCTGTTGTTTCTGCTGCTCCTTTCTCCTCAGGAGGAAAACTCCTCACAGTCGTCCCCTGTGGCAATGTGGCAGCATGGGAGACAGTCTTCCATGAACTTCTCCAACTAGCATCGTTCACTTCCATGGGCTGTGCTCTTCCCAGTGATGGGCCACTCCAGTGTATGCCTCCTTCAGACTCATAGCCTCCTTTTGGAGCTGTCCTCTGCTCTGGCATGGGGTCCTTCATGGACTGCAAGATGGGATTCTTCTCCACTGTTGTCCTCTAAGGGCTGCAAGGGCTCATCCTGCCACCTCACCGTGAGTTGAAGGGGAATGGCTGCTCCAGCATGGCTCCTCCACTGCTTCCTCACAGGTCTCTGTGTCCCTGTGATTGTCTCTTTCCTGTTCCACTCCTCTCTAAAACAGAAGAACTCCCAGCACAAAAGAATTTGCCCAACAATTACTCTTAGATACATTATCATAGAAGTGCTGATTGACTTGGCCTGCTTCTTGAAGCTTATTACAGGAGCCATGCCAGTAGCTGCCCTCCCCCCCTCAACTCCACCCCCCACCTTGCTCTCAAAGTCTCCCTCGGCATAAACCCAAACAAGCTACACAAAGTATCTAGTAACAGGTAATAAGAATTTTAGGGATAACTATTTAATTTTGCCTGTTTGTGTAAAATAGAAAAAAAGTGCTCATAGGCAGCTCAAGTCAATAGTAAAACTTTAAAGTGAAATTAGGAATAACGATGACTATAAAGCAATTAAACATAGAGATATATGGTAATTTGTTGTTGCTTGAATGCCTTCTCACTAGTAACCATGGTAAGTCTCCTGGTTCTTTTACAGACAGAGGACACAGGAAGGATGCTTTGTATGGCTGAAAGAAAGGTGTGCAGACTTTGTGCCATAATCTTACTGCAGAGATGGAGGAAAGTCACACCCTGAGGTATTAATTAACTTATAGATAGAAAATATTATTCACAGTTTTCCCAAAGCATTGTTTCTAGCAACTGTAGATCAAGCCTGCACTGATCTGTGTACAGGCATTTTGTCCCTTACTTCAGTCTCTGTATATAATACTGACCTAATACTCCAAATCCATTTGTTTCAAAACAATTTCATAATAAGACTATTCCTAGATGCTTTCAGAGGGAATGCAGGCATTAGAAAGAACATTTTCTTGTTCTTAGCAATTCACTCCTAGTAGTGTTTCAAAAAGAACTATTTACATGTTAAATGCAGCTAAAGAATATATTCAGGCATTTACATGATGTGAGAGAAATCACACACCATGAAATCATAGAATCAGAGAATGGTAGAGATTGGAAGGGACCTCTGGAGATCATCGAGTCCAACCTCCCTGCTAGAACAGGATCACCTAGGAACTCCCGCCTTTCCATTGCCACACAGGAACAGATCCAGGCGAGTTTTGAATGACTGTAGAGAAGGAGACTCCACAACCTCTCTGGGCAGCCTGTTCCAGGCTCTGTCACCCTGAAAGTAAAGAAGTTTTTCCTCATGTTAAGGTGGAACTCCCTGTGTTCCAGTTTGTGACCATCACCTCTATCACAGGACACAACTGAAAAGAGCCTGGCCCCTTCAACTTGACACTCACCCTTCAACTATTTGTAAACATTAATAAGATCCCCTCTCAGTCTTCTCCTCAAGATTAAACAGCCAGAGGTGTCTCAGCCATTCCTCATAAAAGAGATGTTCCAGTCCCTCAATCATCTTCATAGCAATCTGTTTGACTCTGGTATTTCCCTGTCCCTTTTGAACTGGGGAGACCACAACTGGACACGATACTCCAGATGTAGTCTGGCTAGGGCGGAGTAGCGGGGAAGGAGAATCTCCCTTGACCTGCTGGACACACTTTTCTTTATGCAGTCCGGGATACCATTGGCATCCTTCACCACAAGAGCACATTGCTGCTTCAGGGATAACTTATTGTTGCCCAGGACTCCAAGGTCCTTCATCAATAGGTAATTCCAGTAGTTCTGTGTTTCAAATATATCTTTCTGCACAACTTGTGGGAATAAATTTTTTGGGTTTTTTTTTTAATTTCAAGATGAAGTTTTCGTAAGTTCCCCTCTCCTTCTTTCTCTTGCCTCCAAGACATGGTGTATCTGACCTTAAAAGACTACAAAATTCTTTTGTATACCCACTAGGATTCTTATGGGGATCCTTTCTGTAATTGGCAGTACATGCTTTCATGTTACCTAGAACTCAAAAAAATTAAAACTACTCATCCGATCAACAGAAAAATCTATTACCAAAATAACCTGTGAGAGTGAAATAGTACAACATAGCACCAATTAGTTTTATTTTTGTTGTTGTTTTGAGGTTTGTTTCTCAACAAATTTTGCATCTTGCCTCCAAAGCAGAGTTTAAGTGTTTTCTGAACAGTTAATGAATGTGATATCAAAATGTATTGTTCACATTAGATGTTAGAGGAAAAATGTAATGAGCTGTATTTGCACACAGCAGTTTGGAGCCATTGAAACAAATAACAAGATGTCCATCAGTTCAGTTGGGTGGGCATTTCGGCATGCTATGTATAAGGCAGTCTTAAAAAGAATTGAAGTTCACATTGAACTAAACTTTTTATGCCATTACTTAAAGCTATGATGGAAAATATTCTTTCCCCCCACACCCTGTAAATAAGCAACTGTCTCCAGTGGTTTTCAAGGCTGGGCAAGGAATACATCACTGCTAACACAATAGCTGAAACACAATTGTCTGTCTTCAGGGTGGGCAGAAAGTTGTGCGCAGCAGCTGGAGCTTTAGAGAAACTGACAAGTTATGTTTTTATGACCTGTTTGAAACAATCTGTTTCGACATTGCAGAAATTACCACAGCTTCTGGGAAAAGCCAAGCATGCATTCTGAGCCCAACAAGCCAGTACTCTGCGTTGAAGTTTAATTAAGCCACCTACTGAGAAAACTACCATAGGGGAAGCTCTTCTCTGAGCATAGGATTTTCAAACCAGTGGAGAGCATCCAGGGAAGACAGCAGTTTCGACACCCAATATATTTGCCCTAGTTCCTATGAATTACACGCCCTACTTCTTATGAATTATGCATACTGGAAAGCTCAGTTAGGAATAATGTTCACAAATCTGTTGATTACAATGCTGAAATAGTCAGCGTATCAATCCATAAATAAAGTCTGTGTTTTACCCACCCTACTATTTCAGTTTTGTAATTGAGTGGTATAGTTAGACTTTAATTAGTTTACAGACTGTCATTACCACAATGTATTTACTTTTTAAGCTTCTTCTGGTTAGTTTTAATCCATCAATATCAATGAATTTTCAGACAGCTTGGTGACATGTCACAGTACATCATTTGTGTCCTTAGATAGCATGATAGAAGAATGAAAACAAGCACCATGTCAGAGAACAAAGATCACTAAATGAAATTAAAGAGTTTGCATGCATAAGGTGTCAGTTTATGTTGAATTAGAAAATGAGCTACTCTTAACTATATTTTCAGACGTTTCAGTTATATTTTCAAAAAATAGTTTTCCACATTTTTTTAATACTACATAATGAAAAAATTACCAATGATTTTTAGATAAATTTTCAACTGTCGTCAGTAGGACAGTTCCTGCAAGTTAAAATTCTTAAGGTTATTAAGTTAAAATTCTTAAGGCAGTTATAAAAAGTTTATATGAAGTTTTTTAAGAGCAAGCACAGCTTGATACTCATTGGAGTTTGCTAAGATTAGTTCTTAGATCATGAAAGCAAGTGAAACAGGATTACACTCCTTCCCTCCTTGTCTTTCTTCTCACTTATTGCTCTCTTCAGAACTGGTTCCATGTTCGACCTGGCACATAGAAACTGAGTGGTTTTTTAAAAAAAAATTGTGAAAGACAATCCAGAAATATTAGTATTTTTGAGACATCTCTTTAAAAATTTCTTCCACAACACATTTCTGTTTTATTATTTCATCTACCTTGTCTACTACCAAAATGTTCTAGTATTCTCTAACTTTCCTAAATCATAACTTCAGAGAATCTTTACTTGAGTCATTAAGTGGTTCTCAGAAATGTGTCCATAAAAAAAAAAGAGAAAATGCAGCAAGCACAGCAGAATTAAAACCCTTGAAAATTACTTTAGACTTATGAATATGATACAGAACATACTTGTTCTTCATAGTCAAATTTTAAAAGCATTTACAAAAGAAAAGTCTTGAAATAAATGCACAAATAATACGTAAAGTATGTGCAAATGATAGATTTTGAAATGACATGATTATAATTCACTTGCTGTAATTTGGAGATATTAGCAAAGCATTAAAATGAGATACCAGCTTTATGAATGTAAGTAGCAAATGCTTTCATTATTAAAAGTCTTTTTTTTTTTTTTTTTTTTTGATTCAAAATTTCATGTCTTCATTAAAAAAAAAAAGTGTATGTATGTTTGCAAAATGCTCTGGCTGTATGCATATGTATATATGCTGAAATAAATAAATAAATAAATAGAACTAATAAGATTAAGATCCTAAAGAATAGAGTATATGGGCAAAAGATTCCCAGATTAGTTTGGTCAGACACGCAGAGGTTCTTAAAAGAAGCTGCCAATAAGCTTAGAAGACTGAGCATCTGACAGGCAGAACAGGAAAAACAACATAAGACATGAGATTGCTGTGCTCTAAGTCACATTTAAACACCCAATCTTTGCAAAGCTGAACCTTTAGCATTTGAAGGTTTTATCAGATGTGCTAGACAAGACAGGCTGCAGGATCAGGGGTGAAGGAAGTAGCTATGGCACAATCGATGTTCAAAGGGCCATATGTTTTTCCTGGTTGCACAGTATGTTGTGGCTTGTAGCCAAAAAAAAAAAAAATTAAACCAATTAAGTAGGTGGGGAATGACAATGGGAGCTCCACCATAGCATTCAAAGTCCAAACCAGAAGCACTGCAGCCTCCCAAAAGAAACAGTTCAAGGGGCAGCAAGGGGATGGGCTCCACTAAACTGGGAACTTACTGAGTCAGCATCTGAGTCTGACGAATACTGTGACCTGAGCAGTTACTTGGACCTGAGCAGAGCTGGTGAATGCCAGTATCTGTATACAAATAACAGGAAGTGAATCAGTGACCCAGTTGTAGTCATTGTTTTGATTTAGTGTATGGATGCTTCTTTACAGGGTTGCTGGAACAACATGAGTTCCACTCACCTGACTGCAGTCATCTGGATGAGAATACTGAATGGATTAATTACTTACTTCAGGGTTTCTTATACATGACACTGGTACACTTTATGATATACTCTTTATCCAGTTACAGATTTTACTACCAACAATACTAGTAACTAGGGATATTCCTTTCAAAATTTACAAATTTAGGCTGAAAGTGCTATAAATGTAATTTGTGATCTTGTTAAAAATGAAAATCATAATAGCTACTTACATATATCGCAGGTGAATTACAGAAGACACGCTCAGGCTTTTTGGTTTTGGTTTTGCTATGTACAAGATTAGGGCAGACTCTTAGGTAACTTGGATTAGTGTCCTTGTGCAGTCCACAAATAGGATATCTATAAATAACTTTAAATCTTGGTTTTGTTTGTATTTTTATATATTCTAGGATTATGAGAAAAGGACTAGAGTGAGAGTATGAGGTGAGCATGAGGTAAACTTCTATATAGGGTAAGAAGAATTACCCGGGGCTGTTTCTCATGAACTTGACTGCAGTTCAAGGCTTGCTTCTATTCCATAGTTTTGCTCAGGTATAGGAGCACAGATCATTGTCATTTTATTTCCAGTTGACCAGTAGTTTGCTCCTGGAGCATACTCTGTCTGAATTTAGGAAATGAAAATACAGGTAAGTTCATATATGAAAGAAGAGAAGGTATAATGACAACTGACATGTATATCAGATTACTTATTTGTCATTACATCAAAAAAGGCTTCAGCTGAAAGTACAGAAGAGTGGGAAGGTTAAGAAGCGTGCACTGTTGGGACTGTTATGAGGTGACAGCATGAATATCTGTTTGCTTGTTCAATAAGTTATGAATCAAATGATACAAGAATAAAGAAATGCAAATGACAAGACAAAACTTCTCTTCAGAAGACTATACCAAGTATGGTTATTGCTGAATATCTGAGTTCTAGTGGAGAAAGGAGGAGGACAACTGTCATCACTAGATGATTTGTCTTTCCTGATTTTATTGAAATAACTTTTTTATTTAAAATCAGAATTTAGTATTTCTTGGCAAATATTTTCTTCATACCGGAGGAATTGTCTTGGTAGTCTGTAAATCTGATTTTGGATTGCAGAACTCTCTCTCTACCTGAAACAAGAAAAAGTGAAGGAGAGAAACACCACAAAAACCTAATTACAGAGGTGTCCACTGGAACATGAATCACTTCAGACATAGTTCCCATGAACTACTGATTTGAAATATATGTGTATCAAACTTTCAACTACTTCTCTATACGTTTTATGTTTTATAAAATTTACTGGTTAATATGCTTTTAAATGAAAAGTTCAGTACTTTTCAGTACTACACAAAAGCATAGAACTATTTTTTATCTATAAATAATAAAAATAAATGAAGATGCTTTAGCTAACAGTAAAATGCAGTTTTGTCTCAGATTTTGTACTGATTAATTTTCAACAGGTTAATTTTTTAGAGATGCCATTTATTGACAATCTCACAGAAGAAACCTGAAGAATGAAAATCTCTTTAATTTGAACCCAAATATATTGTTAAAAATGATAGGGTAAGAGAAAGGGAAGAAGAGGAGGAACAAACTCTAAAAGTTATACAGACATCTCTTTACTGTGCTAGAACTGAGTTTGACAATCTCTAATCTCAGCTCTTCACTCTGATTTATTTTGTATTCCCAAGCAAGTCTTTCTGTGCTCTATTATCTGAGCCAAAATGCTGTTCAGAGATGGTAGATAAGTGAGTGACAATTGGGATGCTCCATATAAAACTGTATACTGGTGATGTGTGCATGAGCATAGGATTAGGCACCCAGTGACAATGTTGCAGGACAAACAACATGCAAATTCATTTCTCTGTAACAAAGGCAGTAAGGCTGCAGTCTTCTATATGTTGTATTTCTCTAGCAGTCTATATGAGTGGTAATAAAAGTAGTCCTGAAAGTAACAATACAAAATTTTATCTCACAGAGACTTCTCCTGGGCACTATTTCCTATGAATGAGTCTCTTCAATGAAAATTTCTAGGGTGATTTAGCAACAGCAGAAGAAATACTGTATTAATTTGAGGGTACAATGATGAAAGTACCGACTTGATCACAGAGTTTATTAAATGGAAAATATGGAGGGAAAAACTAGCTGCAATTAAATCAATCAAGAACTGAAAGAAGATCTAGCCAAAAAGTGCTTTTACTTTTATGATAAAATGTTTTTTGTCTCTACTGTCTTTTAATTTTGAAAGATGCAATTGAAGCAGACAAGCTGATTTTCAAATTACAGTGTATGATTCTGAGAACTGGCATGGCTTTGTAGTGTTTAGAGACCACAAGAAGATAATAAATCTACTTTAGTGCTAGGCTTTTATGTATACTGTCTTCCTGGTCTGCTAAAAAGTTTTACTTCTCACCCTGCTTTGGGTGCTTAAGTTCAAGTGGGTTGTTGTTTTTACTCAAGTTTATTCCAAGTCTCATGTTGCAAGCAGTTTCATAATGTCACAAGGTCTGAATAAATAGGTCAGTTAAATTCAGGGTCAGTATATATTCATATGTACATTCCTGAGTCCAACTGTCACTAAATGATGAGCTCATTGTCAGTAGCTTAAAAAGGAAAAAAATAATTTCTGTTAACTGTGGCTTAGTGAGTTAGCAAACAGGATTGAGTAAAAATAGGACAGTAAATCATCTGTAGTACAGACAGCAAAGCTGTTTGTGGCTGGGAACAGGTCACTCTGAATGCTTCAGCATGGTTATTGTGTCCATTTTAGAGCAGCAATGAAACTACTGCACCACTGGTAAAGTCAGGCAAGCATTCCTCTTCTGCATGCTGAACCCTCCAGACTCTCCTGTCACTGGCAAATCAAGCACTGCTTGATCCCCTCCCTTCTTCTCGGAGCAGCATGCAGAAATGCAGAATTGAGGTGTGTATATTCAAAACTAAACACAGTGTGGTAAATCAGAAGTACAGTTTTGATTAAACATCTGTAAAGATACAAACAGACTTTTATGGGTTCAGTCATTCTCTTGGTCACCTCTCTCTCTGCCCACAATAAAGATGCATAGAGAGAAAGAAGCAACTACAAAGTTTGTGAATTCTTCAAATGTGAAAAAAAACCCAGATTAGCGGAATCATAAATTTCTGTAAAGTAGAAAAGAGGCCTGGCATTTTAGGTGCTGTGGGCTATCTTCTTGAACTAGTTTGTTTTCAGCTATTCACTTTGGGTCTGATTCTGCATCACTTGCCTTACATTGAGCATCATTTTACTGAAAATGCTGTGTGGAATTTATACGGAATTTGAGGTGAACATTGCATTCTGGACACAGCCTTGTGCTAAAGGCACGGTGCAAGTCTCAGGGACACAAGGTATTGATCTCTTTCCAGAAAGTGAGGTGTTACCATTATATAGTGGCTAGATGCCTTTCAATCATGCAACAGCTAATTTCACAGATTTATATATCTACTTAGGTAAATGCAGGTAGATGTTAAATGTCCCCCCCCTCTGGGTACAGGAGGTTCACCTTATAAGGATGATGGCAGGACTGTAATCTTGAATCCATCCTCCTCTTGTTTATATCAGAAGGGGCCTTTGAAGCTAGGATCATGCTTGTGCACCTTATCTGTTCAATTAATTCTCCCCACCAGCATCTTCCATGGAATATCCTGTGTTTTCTTCCTCTCCCCATATCAATGACTGAATGGGTCATACAACAGATCCAATTTTACTACTGCTTCCAAGTTAGCGGTGTCACTGTCTGTCTTTAGGAGGCTTAGCTGGCTAATGCTTAGTTCACCAGCTGACTGAGCGTTCAGCAATCAAATGCAGGCTACTTGTGAAAATGAAAACAAGATGTTGCTCATGTCCAACCATAAATGTTAATTATTAACAAATATTAACAAAAAAGTATACCCTAATTTCAAAACATCTCCTCTGACTTCTGATGACTCAGTAGGATGAGATTTGGGATTTTTGTAAGCACGTGCAGTCTTTATAATTCAAGAGGTTTATAATCTGTATGGTACCCAAAGCTGACTGCAAATGTTGTGATTTCACTGTTTGTTCTCCAGAGCTTTTATTTCCATCATTTAGAAGCCCAGAACAGTAACCTTGACTCCCTAAAAGCAAAATTCTGGGTCTTTACCTTGTAGTTTTGGGATAAGATTACATGTACAGTTCAGATCCTTCCAAAACCCAACATCTCAATTATATTTTATATAAAAGATGACTGTGAGCTTTGTCACATTCTTTTGGAATTATTACTGTTCAGATCTTCAACAGCCCCATAAACTGAAGCTGGATGCATAACTTGTCAGTGTAGAAATAATCTGTATTGAGAAAGTGTAGTAGAATAATTATCTAAAAAAATATTAGTTTTAATTCACGCATGAAAGTGACCTGATGGCTCATAAAAGATGAGCTATGATTGGGATAATTTTCTTTCAAGTAGATTACAAATGAGACCTTATAAATGTCTAGTTAATAAATCCGTGTTAAAATTATTAACCTGATTAATTTCTCAAGCGGGGTAGATAATTCTAATTAAGAATCTACAAATATGTTACAAGAAAAAAATCATATCACAACTTATAAATAAAGCATTCATTTATTGAGTTATTTCTTAACATTCCAAAGTTCATAAAGGAGTAGTAGTTGTATTTTTTTGCCTTTAAATGTACTTGTGCTGATTTGTGAGGTATTCATCCAATGTATTAAAGGCTCCACTCTTTTACATTTATAAGATCACAAGAAAAACTAATAGTGAGATTGGGGACCTTCCTAATCAAGACCTGGGACTGATACTTCTTGCTCTCAAAGGAAAATCACAGAATTTAATCTTTTCCACTTTTTTATAATTTGTGTTTCTCTCTTTATGGAATTTAATGTTTTGAAACTAGAAAGAAGGCTGTTGATATGTGATTGCTCTCCAAGGAAAGGGCAACTTTACACTCTTGGCAATCAGTGATGCTCCATGTGCCCACTCTACCAAGACCAATTATGGAAGAAGACTCTAAGAGCTTTAATTAGCTATGGTGTGATAGGTGCTTACTCTCTGGTACTGTCTCATGATAAGGTTAACATTGAAGGATGTATTTTCTTTATGTTATTAATTATGTACGGAGAACCTTATCAACACAAGTGGATTGTATTCACAGTATGATCTGAAAAAATATTATTATCACTGTAATGGTAGGGAAGATTATAGTAAATTGATTAAATTCCCTGAAAACCAGCTTCTAAGGAACATGTTATTTCAGAGGTAGTCAATTGCCTGAATGCATGACCATCCTTCCTCCCTGTGGTTTGCACATTTTATGGGCCATCTTGTCAGATTTTGTGACAAAAGGTTGGGCCAGATGATCCCTGAGTCCCTTAACCTGGTATTCTGTGATTCTATGATTGAAAATCAGTGTGAAAAAAAAATCAGATATATAGACTGTATTTCACATCAAATACTGAGATTCTGGGACCTTTTGGCCATTTTACCATCTCGGTACCTAGCCTACCTGCAGACTGGTCATACTAATAATTTCCTTACCCTTGCAGCGTAAATGCTTAGATTTTTTTTAATTTTTTTTTTCCCATTGATTGAATGAAATGTAACATTCCCAGATATTATGAAAGAGGTCTGAATATCACTGACAATTTCTTTTTGTTCTCTGACACAGCCCCTTAATAAAGGGTCCCATTGCAGTTTCCTTATTCAGACTAACTAGTGCTTCTTTCAGGCAGGGTAATGCTTTCATTATGATGGTTTTCTGCACAAGGTACTATTCAAGATAATGATATCGCTGTCTATCTTACATATGCTGTTCATTTGCAGCTCTTAAACTGTATAGAAAATCAGTATTAAGCTGTTGTAAGTATAATTTGAGAGTTAGAAATCATGCAAAATCAAGGGCAAAAAGTTAACACTTTATGGCCTTGATTGTCATTAATAACTTTACACCAGTAAATGGAGGAAGTCCTTACAGGCATGGGTATAGTTTGAATACTAATGAGTTCTTCTTGGTGTTGGAAAAGGTGACTTCTCTTCTGCTCCCATTTTCCTCTCAATGTCTTTATTCAGATGAATTCTGGTGAGTTTAATGCTGGAATCGTACGTGAAGCAAGCAGAATATCAGACATGCAGCCATCTAGAACGGTCATAGCAGTCATTTGTGTGAATTATTCAAGCCACTGACGGTGTGCCACAGTGCCTGTTGCTACTGAAGTGGAAAAAAATTAACTGTGTACAATATGTATAGTAATATGTACAGTGCGAAGGGAAAGCAGATGGCAGGGATGCATAAAACTTTAATGTTATCCAATCTGTTTACTTACTTTAATCAGCTATCATCATCATCACCCACTATGTGCTTTGTTTACATGGGGAAGTGCTGGTGTGATCAAGCAGAAGAAAATCCTGAGAAATACCAGTTCCAAAACCTGGTAATTAGAACTGGAAAGCTACTATATGCTACAAAAGATTAGGACAGACTAGAAGATGCCATGAAGAATTAACCTTCGACTTAGGACTGCATTCACTCACAACAAAACAGAGGTGAAATCCGTGCCAGCACAGAATTAGCAAGTGACATGTATAGAAAGATGCTATATTAGCACTGGCCTGTATGGCTAACATCTCCACTTCCCTTGAAGTGGCAGCACTAGCTTCTTTCCTAGATGGAGCATGTATTTTCCTCAGTTCTTGTCTCCTTCATAAAGTATTTGGAGATTCTAGCTAAAAAAAAATGCAAGATATAGTCCTTGGTATTATTTCTATGATGAAAATATGATGTGAATAGAGAGTGTGGCTTTTTCCCCCGTTGTTTTTTTTTGACATACACGAAATTAAATGAGCAACTTGTATATCAGACATAAGCTTCTGTATTCCCATGCTGAAGGAGAAATAACCATCCCAAATATGAAACCCTTCTGAGATTTAAAATATTCATTTTTGCACAAACCTTTAAAGAGCCAGTATGGACTTCAGGGGTGTGTCTGACAACTGTTTTAACCTGGAGGTATGCTTGTGATCACTAGGGTGGAGGAAACCTGCAAATAGGTTATAGCACGTAATAAACATGTATGAATTTGTGAAGGGCAGATTCATTTTAGATTTGCATGCTCTGGTCTGATTCTCAAATGTTTTGTTATGATGCTGTAAGGATTTCACATATCTCAGACTTAGTGTAGAAGAGTTTGCCCAAACAAAATACACTGGAAGTGGAAAAGAGAATTACTACTCACTAAGTAAGAATGCTTTCATGACAGCTGCCGTTTTGTATCCAGTTTAAAAAAGGGAAGGGAGAATGACAGGGATTAGTTAATATTTTAAAATATGGCACAGAAGTTGTTTCTATATACTAAACATATGTTATAAACTGAACCTATGACACCTTATAATAGAAATCTATAGAAAAATATCTGAGGGAGAGGAGGTGGTGTAAGGGAAACAGCTGGTATTGCTCAGGTTGATTGCTAGAGCCCCACAAATTCAGTTCCTTGCACAAAGACATAAAATCATAGAATCATAGAATGGTTTGGGCTGTAAGGGACCATTTAAAGGTCATCCAGTCCAGCTCCCCTGCATCAAGCAGGGACATCTTTAAGTAGATAAGGTTGTTCAGAGCCCCTCCAACATGACTTTGAATGATTCCAGTGATGGATCATCAACTACCTCTTTGTGCAACCTGTGCCAGCGTTTCACCACCCTCATTGTAAGAAATGTATTCCTTATATCTAGTTTGAATCTAGTCTCTTTTATTTTAAAACCATTGCCCCTTGGCAATCGTTTTAAACAGGCTAAAAAGATGGTTCCCATCTTTTTTATAGGCCCCCTTTAAGTATCAAAAGGTCACAATAAGGTCTCCTCAGAGCCTTCTCTTTTCCAGGCTGAGCAACCCCAACTCTCTCAGCCTTTCTTCATAAGAGAGGTGTTCTAGCCCTCTGATCATTTTTGTGGCCATCCTGACCTGCTCCAACAGGACCCTGTGCTGAGAACTCCAGAGCTGAATGTTGTACTCCAGGTGGTGTCTCACCAGAACAGAATCACCTTCCTCCACCTGCTGGTCATGCTTCTTTTGATCCAGATCAGGATATGGTTGGCCTTCTGGGCTGTGAGGGCACATTGATGACTCATGTCCAGCTTTTCATCCACCAGTACCCCCAAGTGCTTCACTGGTCTGCTTTCCATCCCTTCATCCCCCAGCCTGTATTGATACTGAAGAATGTCTCAACCCATGTGCAGGACCTTGCACTTGGACTTGCTGAACCTCATGGGGTTCACATGGGCCCACTTCTCAAACTTGTCCAGGTCCCTCTGGAAGGCATCCAATCACTCTGGCATGTCAACTGCACCACTCAGCTTGGTGTCATCTGTGAACTTGCTGAGGGAGCACTCAATCCCACTGTATATGTCCTTGATGAACATAGTAAACAGCACTGGTCCCACTACAGACCCCTGGCAGACACTAGTTGCCATGGAACTCCATCTGGACATCAAGCCATTAACTACTGCCCTCTAGATGCCATCATCTAACCAATTCATTATCCACTGAACAGTGCACCCATGGAAACCGTATCTCTCAGATTTAGAGAGAAGGATGTTCTGGGGGACCAAGTCAAAGGCCTTACAGAAGTCCAGATAGATGACATCCATAGCTCTTCCCTTGTCCACTGATGTAGTCACTCACACCATCACAGAAGGCCACTAGGTTAGTCAGTCAGAACTTGCCCTTGGTGAAGCCATGACCTGTCTCAAATCACTTCACTGCCCTCTGTGTATCTTAACCTAGCTTCTAGGATGATCTTCTCAGGGAGCGGTGAGGCTGACAGGTGGTAGTTCCCAGGGTTCTCCTTCCTACCCTTTTAAAAACTGAGTGCAATAGAAACTAATGCAAAGTCAATGGAAACACCTACTTCCTCTTCAGTAAGTGGAAGGAAATGTATCTGCTAGGTACTTTGACCCAGATTTTGTCATTCACGAGTTAGGGAGATCCTAGTCTATAATTAAAAGTAAAGCAGTTAGAAAGCTATGAAGGAAATAATTTCACTACAGGAATGATCACCTGTGGAGATGTGACTGCTGACCTGCAATCAACTGTTCTGTGGGCTGCAAAATTACCTGATGAGAATGAGGATATGCATCCGGGGAAGCTGATGGCAAAACTAATCTTTGAAGGTCATTCTGGGAAGGATATTCCAGTTTTCCTTCTACACAGATTCTTTCAGGAACCTTGTCTATGTCATTATTTCCTTCTATGTAAAGTGGACAAAATAATAATTATCTTTAAGAACCAATTCCTATTAGTAATAATGTCAACAATACCTCCAAGCTGCCACCTATTAAAGATATGTATTCAAAAAATGAATATTAATGCTTTGAACACACTTGAACAAAGGACTAAATGTCTGTGGAGTAACAAACAACTGGGTGGATCCCAGCTCTCGATGTGGAGTTGTGTTCTGAGCTGGGGCACAGTTCTCCCCAGCAGCAAAAGGGCAGTGAATAGAAGAACTTAAGTTCATTTCCTCTGACACCCTGTGTTCACTGTCTAGAGAGTGTGCCCTCTCCTAAAATGCATCAAATTGTTCCTGCTCTCTAAAACTGCAAAGGGATGATGACAACTAGGCTGTTTCTGTGGTGGAACAGTCCTGTGACTCCTTTTAATGACGTCCACCTTTTTTTGGGGATAAAGGATAGTATTATTTTGTTCAATCTTTATAAGGCATTCCATGGAGGAAACAGATTAGTGCTTCCAGTAGATGGAGGTATCTTCTTATCCATAGATGACTTATGTTGAACAGCCAGGTAGAAAATCATAGAATCATAGAATTATCAGGGTTGGAAGGGACCTTAAAGATCCTCCAGTTCCAACCCCCTTGCCAATGGCAGGGACACCTCCCACCAGATCAGGTTGCTCAGAGCCCCATCCAGCCTGGTCTTAAAAACCTCCAAGGATGGGGCTTCCACCACCTCTCTGGGCAACCTGTTCCAGTGTCTCACCACCCTCATGCATGTCAGTTGGAAAGCCAAAAAGTCATTCAATCTTCAATAGCATTGCAGCAAGTGAAGTTACACTACCATTCAGATACAATTCCTACAAATAAGGTATTTCACTTTCCTTTGCCAGGTAGCTATATGTTCTTTTATGTTTCAATAATGGTTCTCTGCATTAAGATCTACACTTAGGGCAAATTATGTTTGAAAGGCTTCTTGTTTGTTCCTATGCTTAGAAGCTCATTCTGGATCAGGGTGTACTTAAGTTTCAGGTCAGTTGAGGTAACCGCAATGGCTCCTATCTTGGCAAACATAGTTGAAGAATGAACCAGAGGACTTGAAAGACAAACACAGCCCCCTTAGGACCTGAGCATTTAGTTCAGCTCATGTATGACATGAGATGCACACAAACAGATGGGAAGAACCTTCTCAGATGAACTTCAGCAATTATGATGTAGTAGGAGAAATACAAAGCTTGACCTGCCCAGTGTCAGCTGAATAGTGGCCTGCCAAGTTTAATACAGTCCTCTGTAAAGCATGGGTGAGGATTACAAACTCGTCGCTCAAACTAAAAGAAGAAAATCTTAATGTTTGGCTTACATCAGCTGACCTGTCCTGACACTCGACAAACCAAACAAACCTTAGGAAGTGACTGAATAACATCAGTTTAAATGATAATTCCTTGATTATCGGAACTTTGTTCTATCCTTGCTTGACTTCTTACCTAAGTATCAGGCTGCATCTCTTCACTTCTGTCACATTTATATGTTTAGAAATTTTTGAAAGGTTGAATCACAAAGCATTTTAATCACATACACTCAAATAAAAACCTAATACTGACCTGCCATGACATTCAGGCAGAGTTTAAAATCAACTCACAGGAAGACAAAGTTATGTTTAGTTAGGGGAGTTTTTACATCTACTTTATATAAACTAACAAAGCTGTTACGAGTGAATGGAAATGACATGGGAGCAAAGTGAGAGGGCATGTCAGGCAGAGATTTTCTCTCTTTTCTTTCTTTTTAAATTAAAACAAATGCATTTAACCCTTTAAATACAAGTCTGTTGACATAGACGTAATTACATCAATCTCAGCTAAGTAGAGTGTTTAACTTAAGACAGAAGAATACGTTTTCTTTGATTTTTCATCCTTAAGTTTGACTTGGATCTCTACGCAGTGCCTTGGTGCTAATCAAATGACCAAAAGCAAAATCTTGGCATAAGATACATAGAATAAATTCAGAAATAACCTGTGTTAGCACTATGAGCTGATGGATCCCACATAAATTACAGTACTGTTATATTCCAAAGAGGCAAAATAGAAGATGTAAAACAATGACATGAAAAGATTTATAATGTATTCAAGAACTTGTTTTATAATGATAATGAACGCCATGTGTCATAGTCTGTTTTGAAAAAAAATAAATCTGTTGCAACTGAAGTAAATAGGTTATTACACAACCATTTTGTGAGAAATCTGATCAGCACTGCTCCATACAGTTGAAGTACATGATGCAGAATTTAAGGTGGGAAAAGTATGGGCATAAAGCAGTATACTTTTGCTGTGTTCAGTAGGAATATGATAGATTTATGTTAAGCTGCAGCAGATACCCTTTGCTTCATTCTCCCCTGTGATGTCAGTTCTATAGTACAGATGGAAGAGAGATCACAAATACACTTATCCCCAAATCCCAGCCTTCACTTTCTATTTTCCACTGAAGTGGAGTTCAATTGTTAAAAGGTACAGAACAAGAAAAGGAGAAGTGAGCTCAGCTTTTGTAGAAAATCAGACTGGCAGAAGAGACAGGGACTGAAACCTCATCAGATGGGTATATCTCTTTATTTAACAACCTATTCATCTATCAGCTGTTGTTTAGACATTATACACAAATACATGGAAACTCATGAGCAACACATGAAAAAGCCCAGTGTTACATTACCTTATTAAAGCAGCAAAATCATTCATCTAAAGGGTAGGAAATGCTAGAAGAGGATTACCTGGGTATAATCAATCAATTCGGCAGTCATTTGTGAAGGCTTCTGATTTGTATGAATTAAAATGCAAATTTTTTTAATTTTTTTTTTTTTCCAGGGCACCTCTGTTTCATTCACAGTGCAGAGTGGATGATGCTTACTTAATGAGCAGCTGCTCAATACTTTGTTTTTGTTTCATTGTTCAGCATGTGTGGTCCCATTTGTTATTTACTAGACACTAACAATACAAATTCCTATTGAGAACTATTCATTTCCTCACAGACTTTTCTGATTTCACTATCATGTAGGAATACATCACAGAAGCCTTCTCAGAACCCTGTGATACGAGGGGTGATGTCAGTCCCATCAGATGGAGATTTGACACGTGAAAGGATTCAGGTCCAACATTTCTATTGCATGGCCAGCTTTGGCCAACTGTGAATTCTTTATTTATAGACTAAATTTAGCTTTGCATATTAGGTCTATCTATTCAGCTTTATCTCCCACCAACTTCTCTTGTATCTGAAGTAGTCAGCAGAATAGACTCCAGGAAGTCTCGTTAGGCTACCAGAAAATGAAGGACACCTAATGACTGACCTAAGTTTGGTTTAAGTCACATGAAAAGCATCACACAGCAACTTTTTTTACTATGACAGCTTATGCATTTTTTCTGGGGCAGCTCCCACAGATATTAAGCAGCTTTTCTTGCCTAGCAGTCCTTTACACCACTGTCTGCCATCTGCTTGAGCTCTGTAGACTTTCATGGTGAACAGCTTCCATTGCCTCTATGGTGAATGGTGATTCAAATACCTCTGCTGTGCAAAACAAACAAACAAACAAACAAACAAACACAAACAAACAAAAACCCGAACCAAAACCAAACAAAACCAGAGTTGTGTCATAAACAGTTAACGTATACTCACAGTGGGGAGGGTAAGTTCAGACTGCATCAGCAATCTTAATTCTCATGATTGCCATTTGAATGTTATAAACCTCTTTGCTATTCCTTTTTCATAACTTTCGTATGTGGCTAAAAAGGCAGAAATCTTAAAGCAGAATCTTCGTGACCCCTTATTACATTTGCATCTGTACATTGCAATAAATCTGTGCAGCTTTAGAATTAACAGGTAGCAAAAGCTCTTATCCTTTCTGTGGTTGCTCTTTCAGTTGCCAGTTCAAGCTTGCTTGCCCAGCTGTCAAGGGTGAGACAGAGTAAATGAAGCCCATAGTGGAGTTGGGTACTGGGATTTATTTAAGAAACATCAAGATTAATGCCTTTACCCTATTTGATTATCTCACTTACTTGCTCCCTTGCAGTGTTGTTCTCACTAGGTCTCTGCTTCTTTGCTGAGAAGTCTCTTCTGGCCCTGGAAGTTTGGGCAGAAAGCTGTGCCAGTTCATGCAGTGCAGCTGCTTGCAGCTACTCATCCCAGAAACTACCTGCCAAGGTTCCTAGGCATTTCCCAGCATTGCCCCAGCTCTCAGATTTCCAGAATCCTCCCTGACTTGCAGGATGTTTCCTCCAGTTCAGAATTGTCACCTTTTGATTTCCAGGCCTCCCACCTTTTTTTTTTTTTTTTTTCTGAGACCACTTCTCAGGAACTCTCTTTATTGGCATCCAGCTCTTCTTTCAGGAGCTCGATTTCCCCAGCTAGATAATGTATGCATAGAAGCACACATGTGATCCACTTCCTAACTGGTGTCTCCTTCTCATAACTTTATATTAATTGGAGGATTCAAAGAATCACAGAATTACTGAGGCTGGAAAAGACCTCTGAGACCATCAAGTCCAGCCTATGTCCCAACACCACCACATCGGCTAGACCATGGCACATCCAGCCTTTCCTTAAACACCTCCAGGGACAGTGACTTCACCACCTTCCTGGGCAGTGCATTCCAATGCCTGATCACCCTCTCTGTGAGGAAATGCTTCCTGATATCTAACCTAAACCTTCCCTGATGCAGTTTCAGGCCATGGCCTCTCATTCTGTCACTAGTTGCCTGGGCTAAGAGCCTGACCCCCACCTGACTACAGCTTCCCTTCAGGTAGTTGTAGAGAGTGATGAGGTCCCCCCTGAGTCTCCTCTTCTCCAGGCTGAACAACTCCAACTCCCTCAGCCTCTCCTCACAAGACTTTCCCTTCAGTCCCTTCACCAGTCTTGTTGCTCTCCTCTGGACCTGCTCCAGCACCTCAAGATCCTTCTTGAAGTGCGGGGCCCAGAACTGCACCCAGTACTTGAGGTGAGGCCTCACCAGTGCCCAGTACAGGGGGAGAATCACATCCCTGCTCCTGCTGGTCACACTATTCCTGATACAAGCTGGATGCTGTTGGCCTTCTGGGCCACCTGGGCACACTGCTGGCTCAGAATGTTCCACTTTCCTTTAGTCCTGGTGTTATAAAAATTTACAACCAGCTGGTACGAGTTGCACCCAGGAGGTAACAGATTTCTGCTTTAGAGTTCAGAAGTTCAGTTTCAGACATTCACCCCCCTACACAGATGTACTCAATTGTGTGCCACCTGTTAGCATTCACAATCTAAGCTATTTTTGCCTACAATACTAGCCTGTACTAGTTTTGTTCCTTTTTACAGTTTCTGGTACCATCAAGCTCCCTGTTTCAATCTACGTTTTGTTTTGTTTCAGGCCTCTTCCTCAAACAAGATTACTTTCTGTTTCTCATTCTGGAAAGCCAGAAGGAGACTACTGAAGAAAAGGAGACCTCAGTCTGGAAAATTTGGGATCAGCCACCATGGGGAAGGTCTGTCCCAAAAATGAATTATTCATGGCATATTTGAAACCAGTTAATTCTGGAAACTGTGAGAAGCTTAGCCATATTCAGTGATATGAAGTCAGTGACATGATTTTCCTAAGACCTAAAAGTTTCTGCCTTGCACTTACGGACTACAGTTTTTCAGATGATTTTAATTTAACTTCATAGGGATTCATTTCTTCAAGTGATGTTAAGTCACATTCCCAACATGAAAGGCATTTTTTTCCTTTACTGGAGCCCTTATTCTGAGTATCTTTTTACAGAAAAGGCCATTCATTAATTTGGCGTTTTTTGGATTTACTTTTTTTTTTCCCCATTGGCCAAACTGAATGTTTTCCTTCAGCATCATTTCCTTCAACACTTGAACCAAACTGTCTTGTGATGATAATGATAATGGTAATTGACATTCCCATTGTTATATGTCATCAATTCCAATTTTAATTTCAAGATGTCAGGCACAAATTTTCATGTTGAAAAATATGATTGCAGGAGGCTAGCAGATGTTCCCATTATTATTTCAAAGCATAGGGTATAGACTTCATGTGCAGTGCTAGGGATTGAACGTTTTTCATGAAGAAGCTGAACTCAGTCACAGAGTTTTAGTGGTTTTCTAGGGGAGGAAAGACTTAGCCAAGTCATTGTTTCAGTTCACTTCTGTCATTTAACTGTAGTGTTAGATATTTCTATTTTATTTCTGAATTACACCATGGCACCAATTTTGGAATGAGAGCAGCTCAGTGTGCATGTTATTGAGGCTATATATATATAATTAAGAGAATCCATTATGTGTTACATTCTCCATTTATTCTAAAAAGTATGTTTGAATGGCCAACTATTATCTGGTTCCTAAACACCATACTGCAAGTAAAAGAGATTATGCCTTTGCGGAGCTGGGTGGGAAGTGTGTACCACAGACCATGACATTTTCTGATTCAGTTGCATGCTCAAGTTTTTATGAGGGTGGTCAAGGACTTGATTTCATGCATAACACAATTGACATGTAGATTTATGTATCATTGCAATCAGTACAGCATCTCCATATCCATAACAGTTTAAAACCACAAAGTTGGATTTGATTACAGGGAAGTAAAAGGACATTATATTATTAATCAATAACATGGAAATACTGAATGCTTATATATGTTAACATTTTTCCATTAAGAACTCAAAAAAATTACTTAGCTTAAATGGCCAAACCAATTTAAGGCAGAATCTCTACAAGAGATGAGATGAGTTGCTGATGTTCCATTTTATAGTGGAGGGCTATGTGCAGATGCTTATTTATTGTTCACTGGCAACGTAAGTTAGAGGTTATCCTACTGTACCTGCAATGTCTCCAGCAAGTGAAAAGGTAATGGGACTGAAACATGGAAATCCACCATAAAAATGTTACAGACATTCCCACATTGATAAAAAATGGCTTATTAGGATAAAAAAAAAAACAATCAAAAATCCAAACACAAAAACCCCAACCAAAACAAAA